>JASANE010026445.1:0-26202 GCA_030248225.1 Trileptium ribeirensis
CGGTTCCATCTCTGGTGTCGCTCCTAAAGTCGACAGCATCCAAATGTGCCTCAGTTAAATATTTTTATTATAGACATTCGTTATTATTGCTTATCTCTTTTCAGCACTTCTTCAAATTCATTAATTGATGACTATTTTGTTGAGTAAGTATTTTTGAGTGTACGGATTTATTGGGCATCGAAAGTGCCAGACGTTTTGCTGTAAATTTAGGCCATTTTCATGGTAATGATAAACAGCATCTACGCTGAAAATTCTTAATTTGTAGCACTAACTTTCTCTGACTTAGACGAATTACATGAGACCTGAGGTTGTACATATATACAAAAAATTGTTAATGTTTTAAACTTAAAGCTATACTATTATTTAGGAACCGAAACAATTTACTTAGAATTGTCTGTTTTTAATCATACATGGTTTTAATCGCTGGATGGTCAAAATAGTATCTGGGCTCCTAACTCTATATTCAGTCACCAAGATTTCCTGGAATTGCAGTAATTGCATTTTATCGTACTGGCTATGCCTTTACAACACGCATCTCGTGATTGATGCATATAATTCGTTGAAAATTTGGATTATGTTATGTTTATCTCCTTTATAACAAAGGAGGGGGGCTGGAACTTAACAACTCTGGACATGACTACCATATTACAAAAATCTAAGACGCAATTTTAAGCCCAGGCTAAGGCAGAACATTACACGATCATTCGAGGGTCCAAAAACTTGTTATAACACGAAGGGAGTAGTATATTTATATGGTGTGAAAATTTCAACCCGTACGAGCACGGTTCATCATTGAATAAATAATATGGCATTCTAAGTCTACAAATTTTCAAAAATTCAATGTTTTAATATAAATCACTAAGATAATAAATTTATGGCTGCTATAACGCTGCTGGTGCAATTATATTATGCTTAACATACATTTTAAAAAATAGTGCCTACAATAAATTTATATTATTAGTTTGAAAATGTTTTTAAAGAAACGCGGTATAATTTTCTCTCTGCTTCGTAAGCCAATTGCACAGGCGAGCGGACAATTTTTGCATATCCCAAATTAATTATAGTCACTGGTCGGTTGTGTGGACGTAATTAAATATATTTTTGTGCTATTTTTTGCTATTTCTCAAGTAAATCGGCGAAATGGTAACATGGAATTGCAACAGTTAACTTATGATCTTATTAGATAGCGGATTCTTGTAGCATATTTTCTTCATATTTAATGAAAGCTAGGTTCTATTTTCATATAATATGCAGTGTCGGCTTCTTCGAGCTTGGGATGTTTAGCCGTTTTCTCCAGCTACATGAAATAAATCTTGCGCTAATTATACTTATCGAAAGGAGTTTCCCTAAGTGACACCAAGACAACAAATAATTTTTTTTATATTTTTTGCCTTTTTGTAGCAAGCATAACTCAACTTGGAAAGAGATCTCGTGTACACTTAGTTTATACGAGATACGGAATAAACGAAATTGTATCTGCATATTATCCGATATCTCGTGAAATATATTGGGAGAGAATCTACAAACCCTTGATTCGAGGTAACTGAGAAGACACCTGACAGAGATAATTTACTATGGCCGTTTGAAACAGGCTTGGCCTTGGTTTCATAAAATGTGGTTTAGGTGGTCTATTTTAACGTGTTTTATTTGCCTTTGGCTGGGGAGAGGAACGACATTTTATTTATCCTTCTCGGGTTATCGATTAATTAAAAAATCCAAATTACATACTTCCACTCTCAAAACTGTATTGATTTCTGTTTTTCTCCAGTTTTCATCGTAAACAAATTTATGATCAGAACGTAGTATAACGTATATAGCGGAGATTGTGTGCTTCAAGGGTAAAAGCTTTTAAATTCCGTCTGTGTGTGTGTGATCGGCCACAGCTCGGGAATGACTTAACTGATTTTCATGATCTTGGGTTCATTCGAACCGGCATAGTCGATTAACCGTGTACATTCTCGAACGTTTTTTAATTTGAGTCTGGTTCCAGTGTCAAAATGTGGGTTTTTACCCCGTTGTAGTACCCTTCACGGAAGAAAGTTTATTTTTATTTTAACATTCAATTTTTTCTCTGGTTGCTTTATTTCATAGAAAATGATAAATGCCAATGCCTCTTTTTGTTTTTCGATTAATGCTCCGGTTCTGGAGTTATGGAGTTTAAGCAGGGAATAACCGGAACCGAAATTTACCAGAACCGGAACCAGCAACCGGAACCGTTCATTTAAACCGGATCCGGAACCGGAACCTGGTCTTCGAAATTTATATATAGTAAAACAGATGATGGAAGAAATGAAGGTATCGTGGATTTAAAATGCATTAAAAATAACTTTTACATTAAACTTAATGTATTGCGATGGTATTATTGCCTTTCTGAAACTTTAAAGAGACTGAGGAAGCTAATAATGTTTAATTATCGATCAAATATGTCGGTTTTTGGACATTCAGAGCAAAAAATGTCTTCCACTATACACCATTGCGTATACTGCGTCAAATCGAATGTGCTTACAAAGCTTGGAGAGTAGAATACACGCTTTCGCTCTGTCTCCAGTCGCGTCCCTTTACTACACATACGTTTGTTGCATGTTCTTCTGTAGGAAACTTAAAATTATTGGTTAATATGATTCTAAGAGAAAATAATAGATAGAAGGTAATTTTCTGATCAGTGGTCAGAGACACTGTTTAGGCTAGCGTTGGACAAACAGTGTCCGTCAGTTAGATCATAATGATAACTTTCTAATCAGAATGCTATAAATGAGACACACTGTGATGCTGCTGCCACAGTTTCAATAAATACAGTTCATTGCCAAAAAAGCAGTTTCTAGCTGCGCTGCAGATAACGTTAGTTTACTTCACTTTAGACTGATTTACCAAGTTTACTCGCGGGTGCTTGACGCAATTTATGTTAGCCAAGCATACCCTAAGTACTTCTGCGTAAGCCATACTCTGTTACCGAGTTGGACCGGTTTAATTCAAACGTATCCCACAGACTTCTGGATGTGTAAAATAGCTGCTACAAGCATCGACCTGGCTTTGATTTAACAAACTCCTGCAGGTTATTATGAAAAATTCTGCTCTAATTATGTGCCCTACCTACGTTTCACACGGCAAATTGGTTAGTTAATCTTTTCTTTTGCTTGGTTGTATTGGAGCTTGATCATTGTATAATATATATTTACATATGTTTGGATTACAGGATGAAGCAAAAAACGGAAAATTTCAAACAAAATTTTTAAACCGGAATTCCGGTTCCGGTATGGTTTTTGCCCTTTGCCGGAACCGCAACCGGAACACGATTTTCGCCGGAACCGGAACCGGAATTCCGGTTACTCCCTGAGTTTAAGGTATGGTACTCTCGTGGTTCCTCGACCCAAAATTAGAAAATTTGTTCTTACATCCTGGGCGACTGAAAAGTTTCACTTGGGGGTTTCGGGCATGGGAAACTCATTGGTTTTGCTGTACGACGCAAGAGTACGGGGTATGGCGCCCACAAGATTCGGGGTCAGAAGGCAAAATGAAGTTTTTTTACTTTAGTACCCTTCACGGAAGCAAGGTTATTTTCATCTTAACTTTTGAATTTTTTCTCTGGTTGATTTTATTTCATATTAAAATGATTAATGCCGATGCCTCTTTTTTGTTTTTCGATTAAGGCTCCGGCTCATGGATTTGAGGTATGGCACCCTCGCGGTTAATCGACCTAAAATTAGAAAATTTGTTCTGACGTCCTGGGTGGCTGAAAAGTTTTACTTGGTGGTTTTCAGGCATGAGAAACTCTGCTTGGACATTGGAAATGGTTCCAAGGCTACGAGGGTATGGCGCACCCATGGTTCATCTACCCAAAATTCCTAATGTTATTATGACGTCCTGGGAGGCTGGTAGCTTGCACTTGGGGGTTTTTCGGGCATGTGAAACTTATTGCCGGTGTTAGTTTTGTTTTAACTTGTGCAGTATTGTGTGATATCCACATTATAGCATATCCACGTGGCGCGTATGCTATCGAGAGCTGATTGGCTGTGCACGCAAAAGGTGTAAGTGTAACTATGCTTCACTGCGTTCTGCAATCTCGATAGAGATACTAGTATTGTTTGTGAAAAATTTTTTATATGGCGACCACCGCTTATCCGCGGCATTAATTTTGTGGACAATTTTGGTTGGAGTTATAACCGAATAACTCGTAGAGATTTTACATTTTGCCGAACTTAGGATTTTTGAGGTTCACAGGTTTTGGCTCTTTAAAATTTTCAGGTGATGTTTTTATTATATGTATGTCTGACTAAATTTCCTTACAACCATGCAGTGGAAAATATTAATTAAGGTTAATTAAAAATATCCTTGATATTTAGTACAAGATATCCCAAATAAATGGAAAAGTTCGTTTCCGTTTTCTCGTGACTTGGAATTGGTTGCTGGCACTTCTTTTCGGTAATACTACACAGACCCTCACATGATGAAAAATGTTGACAAATTTCAGTGCGATAGCTGATAACGTTAACATTTTGACTTCTTTCAAATTTGAAATTGGCCTAAGTTACCCCACTTTACCGTACTGAATATTCCCACTAAAATTTTATAGGAAATATTTCCCTTAACATTAGTGATGTCCGCGGACTGGACTAGGACCGGACGATTACAAATTTTTGAGTCGGTCCGGAGCGCTCGAGAGCGTAGAAATTTTCTGATCAGAGTTGTAAATTCATAAAAAATTGAGTAATATTATATGGGGTATTCAGAGCGATCCGGACCGAAAAGCCTTGAAGGTTGCATTTACCATTATTCCGTATATACTGAGATTAACAGTGTAGTAGCATATAGAACAACCAAAAGCAATATAACCACAGCCTCTTCCTGAAATTTTGATTTCCGTTGTCAAGGCGCCCGCCCAGGCTACTGATGCTAGAAAAATTTCGCTATATAACTCAACTCACCACACGTGTCGGACAAAAGTATAGCGTGCTACTCAGATATATGGTAATAAATGATATTGTTTTTGGCAACTTTTTTCGGCTATAAGCTAAATTTTAGAAAGTGTTCGTAAAAAAAGTGAATTTTTCAAAATTCTGACCATTTTTCGGCTATAAGCTAAATTTTAGAAAGTGTTCGTAAAAAAAGTGAATTTTTCAAAATTCTGACCATTTTTCGGCTATAAGCTAAATTTTAGAAAGTGTTCGTAAAAAGTGAATTTTTCAAAATTCTTACCAACCTTGGCCATGAGCGAGAGCCTTATATTATTATTTAATCCAACTAACATATTTGTTTTATTGTTAAATCACCACAAGCAATTAATAGGCGTCTAGTTGGTGAAAAATTACGTCTGAAATACAATTTTTGTTGAACTTACCAGCTGCTAACATGACATTTCATACAATTTTAATCGTTTAAATGTTCTTTCCACACTGGTTATGCTTTAAACAATAATGGCATGGTGTGGTATTTTAGATGGTGCTACCGGATGTATTGGCCGCCAGGTTTATTATGCTCTGCTTGATCGTGGATTTGATATTCGAGCCCTAACGCGACAGATACGATTGGTACAAGATGCAGGACACGTTTCATGGGTAATTACTATTTTACATTGGACAGTATATAGGAGAATTATATAACAATGGCTATAGTCTACGGTTAGAATGAATTATGATCTGACGAGGGTGTTTCTGCAAGCTGATCAGGTTCTGTTTGTGGATACATTAATTTACATGAATTCGTGTTCGATTGCTGCTCGAGAACAGGACAAGATGTTCTCGGAGGTCATCATAATTTTTTCCTCAGCTTTTGCTATGGGGAGAGCGGGGTAGCGGTGCCTAGCTTTCAGGAGGGGAATGTGGATTTGAGGTTTGGGTAGGTCCGACCCTAACGGTGTAACCCATTATCGACACCTATGGTATATATGTACAGAAATTTCAGTATCATTAAACTAATTGTGTGATAGCTGATAGCACTAATATAAAATCATAGTGTAGAATAATTCCAGTGTTGAAGTATTCGACATTACAGAATCAGGATTTGAGTGACTTGAGAATCCTTCAAAACGAATTTGCATGTGCGCCTGTAAAATCACATTAAAGAAAAAGCTTCTGATATAAGATAGAAACAATAAAGCCCCCAAAGAATTGTACTTAACAGTATTTATAGTGAAAGGAGTTTCATTTAGAACTTGAAAATATGTTTGCCGTACTTCGATGCGATTTTAACCCAATCAAGGCTGAATTACGTTAAATTCAAGATCACCCAATAACACCGATTCGGATTAATTTAAAATTTAGACGAGCTCCTTAATCACATAACCGATGACATAATTTTATTCAAAAAGTAATAATTTTTATGCCATTATAACGAGCTTGTATTACGACTATTTATCTTTGAACCGTCACACAAGTAAAACTAAATTGTAAAACACGTAAAAACAAAGTACTTAATGCCTCTTATGCGTGGGGCAGTCCGATCCACCAAGAAAAACGAAAATGTTTATTAAAATGGACTGACTCGAAGATTTGGTGGTTTTCGGTATCACCTGCACAGTTTATCGGACGACCTGGTAATGAGGTTACGCAAATTTCCACAAAGTGCGTGCCTAGTAAGTAGCAATGGCATGCTTGTCTAAATTCAAATATCCAAAAATGTAGATGCTTGATTCTTTTGAAAAATAATAACCATGCCAAAACAACGTAACATGTGAATCCGGGTACGCCACGTGAAGAATACGCAATTCAATGGGGTCAACAACCACATTCCTTATTTTTTTCGTCCTTATCATTTTCGTATCAACAATGATCGAACGGATAAAAGAGTTTTTATAAATCAATAATTGATTTATAAATTATTTAGGGTGCCCGATTTAAATATTATTTTTCTCGGCACATCCGTTTAATATTTTTAGATTTTAATTTCGAAATTATGTACCCGCTGTTATTTTTTACTTCTTTTTCGAAAAATCAAACGTAACAATGTCTTACATAATATCATCACATGGAGAAGTGGTGTTGTGTGTTAGATTTTTAACAACATCATAAAATTAAAATTTTAAGAACAAAAAGGGCGGTTACCTGCCCAGTCCTTGATCGTAACGGGAATGTCCTCTCTATGTAAAGCAATGATGTAACCAGTCTGTGTTCAGTGTTTGGGCAAGATCACCAATAGTGATTCAGCAATAACAAAATGTTTCAGCAGCATTGCATGTTGGTTTGGGAAACCCCGGTACCGTTAGACATGATTAAATCTTGTCTTGATGAGATTAGCCGCAGATATACTGTTTGCTGAGAGTAGTTGTTTGAAAACCTGGCTATCGATAACGTTAAGTAATTCCAAAACTTTGTTACGAAGGCAGTGCGATGATCCCGAATTATAGTTGTTGACGTGTTGAATCTTAACAAATTCCTGAATATAGGAGCACTGTTACATCGTAATATTTAAAATAATGATAATTTATAAACAACTCACCCGTGTAACACGTGGTAATGTATTTCAAAATACTTAATATATGCTGGAATGTTTGATATTGATAACACCCAAATCCAATCATAATTTACAATGAGCGTTGTTCTAAACCTCAAAACACATGCATATGAAATATGTTAATTTATCAGAAAAATGAAAATTAAAAAATGTTTACAAAGCACTTTTTTTGCTCGCATGGGGTGAACTATGGTATTATAGGGTTATTTAGCCGGTTAAACAAGTTTATTTCATTCTGTTAACACCATATTGGCTGTGCTATCAGCCTTGCGAGACGGTGCCGTAGCAAAATTTGATAAATTTTGGCGCGAAAAATAGTCAAATTTCACCACTTTTCTAATATTGATGTATGTAGGTCAATCGAACGTATCTACGTTTTTGGGGTTGCTAAATACGATAAAAACAAATGTATTTTGCGTGGTGTGTGTCAAATAAGGCAAAGCTTGGAAAGTTACTACGTAAAAATCACTCTTCAAGTTATTTTTATTAAATTATTGATGGTGATTTTAAATTTCAAAAGATTTTGTCTTGTTGGTCATTGGCAGAAGTAATAAAGAGTTCTTCGGTTTTTATATATGACTAAAATAACCGTAGCGGTGTCATTGAAGTATTACTGGTGTATAATTGCAATCATGCGATTTTTACCGGGCTTAGGGACTTGAATTTGGAATGATAAATGGTCAATAAGCGCAGAGCAACCACAACCGCTCCGTTTCAACTCACTGTGTGAGTTACTGGTTTTGATTAGGTGATTGCCGTTTGTTAAAATATTACTATCTGGCAGTCACATACGTAGGTAATTTGAGGATCATTATAATATATATCCGGACTCTGCATTGTTTTTACTACCCAGCTTATGGTCTAGATTCTGACAAAGTCTTTTTATGTTTTAGCGTTATCTGCTTTAGGACTTTGTTCGTGAACACGGCCTACCCGATCCTTGTGAAGCAGTTATCAATCTCGCTGGAGCTTCACCATTTAATTTGCGAAAGAGGTAAATAATTACGTTTTCTATGTCACTTATACAATATTCAAGATCATGATTTAATCTATTATATGAGTTGGTGAATATACCTCGTACCAATTACATGCTCTGTTATAACATCAAAGCATTCACGAGATCGCTGCGGGGTGCGAGTTTCTGATATGATCCGCGTTGTCGACCAAATGCAGTACACTTCAAGCGTTCCATCTCTTGTATGTATGATAAGCCTTTGAACTCTGACTCAAAATGTTTACCCAACAATTTGTTTCGATATATTTCTGCTTCTTCCGAATCTGGCAGTTAACAAGGCATTCGTATATTGTAGCACAACCATATGTTGACGAATTAGTTTAGTCTATTTGCAAGGTTTCGTCGGTGATCTGAGCAAAGGACATATCTACATTTTTTGCTAAATTCCACTCTATGAAAAATAGGACACTTCTGGTGCTGTAGAATAATCTGAGCAAAGGTCGCATCCGCACTCATACCACATTAAATACAATGATAAATGTTGCAAAGGACATATATCACTTCTTGAAATATCAAACGTCGTATGTACGTATGGCCTTTGCTTTAAATAGGAAAGTTAACATGAGCAAAGGACATATATTAGCACATGTTAAAGGTCGTATCTACAGTTCGAAGATATTTTTCATCCTTTAGCCGCCCCAGTGCAGTGTCTGCCGGCTCACTGTGACACTAAATATTGTGTGACTGATAATGTGTTTCGCCGATATTTATATAGCGATGTCTGCCGGCTCATCGCGTGTATCAGTTGCATATCATCACCTCATTAGCCATCCCGTAGTGGTGTCTGCTGGTTCGCCACATCCCAAAATTTGCAATAGGTATATACAATCAGTAAAATAGTGAACTAAAATGATGTATCCTATTTTGTTGTTATTTGTTCTTGGTGGAGAATTACTCATTGTATAGTTGAAAAGTTCTTAGTTTCAGTTTATTTTGACGCATTAGCGTATCTTAGTAATATTAATATTGAGTTAATATTAAAAATGAGTTTTGAAATTAATGAATATGTTTGGATTAAATGGGGTAAAAAATTGTGGCCTGGAATTATAACGGACCCTGATTCAGCTAAATCCAAACCGACGAATTTACGTCATTATTATGTTTGGTTTCCGGGAGATGATAACTACGCGTGGATACATCAGTCGAAAATAACTCGGTTCGAGATTCCGAATCTGCGTCAATGTCTTCATCCTGGACCTAAAGCTAACCAGCGCTATGCACTGCCATTGAACAGTTGCGACTTTATGTGTCAGACACTGACAATGCCAACATCGCATTGCTGGTAAACTCTGTTACAACAGATCCAAAGCTAATGATTATTCCGAGAGATGTAGCTGATTGTGAGAATAATGTAGTGGAGCAGATTTGCGCAGCTAATGACGACCAAATATCAGGTTTTTCCGATGATAATGCCCGACCCGAGAACATTCGTCGACGCGAATGTATAACAGAAACTAATGGACAGACATTTGAGAATTAATTGAATTTAAACCAAAATTGTGTTTGTTATCAACATGTGGCAAAGTTTTTTTGAAAATATTTGCACAGCTAAGGTTCAGCAAAGGCGCCGCAATAGGGGTGCATGGCTGTTGGAACTGAAGCTGTTGGACTATCCCACATTTGACGAGCTACTGTGTTTCTGACGTTTAGCATTAGTATTCATTTGGCTTCTATAATTTCTAACACAGCCGTGGGGCTTTGATGTTGTTCTTGGATTAAGCATATGAACTTAATAGCTTCTGTGTTAGCCATTTATTTATTGTAATAGCCCTTTGCTGTGTTGCCTTAGGAAAGCAACCATAAATTCTTGAAGCACAATACAACAACGAAATTTTAAAACTGAAACTTTACACTGAAAAAAGCCTATCTATGTAGTTATCCATTATTAATAATTGCTTAAGGCACACGACACAAGATCTCTCTAGCTCTGTTTTCGGCGCTAACTCTCGAGCAATCTCGTGAATTGAGGCTACGCTTTCAATTGTGCATGCAGCATATCTTGGACAAGCCACGTACTAAATTTAGTAACCACCCGTTTAGGCAATAGCTAAACAGAGGGAAACAGAAACAAGGAGGAGGACAAAACAGAAATCAATTCATCATTGCCATGTTGCTGCATTATATTCGACAAAATGGTGCTCCGGAGGTGATCCGTCATACATTTCTTGAACCCGGCCATACGCAGATGGAGTGCGACTCCATGCACTCTTGTATTGAAATGGCCGCCAATAACGTGTCAATTTACGTACCTAGCGACTGGGTCAACGTTATTCGACTGGCTAGGCAAAAGCAGCCGTTTAAATCAGTGCTTGAAATGAGTTACACAGACTTCTTAGACGTCAAAGAAATTGCTGGTCGAATGTTCGGCAAAGGTCCGTCTATAGCAATCAGCAAGGTGCGTCGGCTCCGTTTCTGCCGGTCCAATATGAACATTTTGCAGTATAGCATGGACTATACATCTGATTACCTGCAGCTCGAGGTGAGCGATTTCCGTACGCGCAAATCGCAAGATTTCAAATTGTCAAAAGCCTATTCAGCGACACTTCCAATTAGTATCAACAAGAAACGTGACCTGGACAACCTTTGCAAATCACATGTCATCAAGGAGATGTATTGGTCCTATTACGCGTCACTCAAAAGCACCACCGACGTTCGAAACGACGCTGACGAGTACTCAGACGAAAGTGAGGAATCAGAATTGGAAAGTGAAGCAGCCTCCAGCGACGAGCAGCAATTATGACTAGTAGGTGCGCTTGTGATTCATTATATTGCTATTTTTGCAAAGGGCATAACTTATTTTGCACCTTCTTGTGCGTCTATGATTGATCTGAGCAAAGGACATACATGCTGCTAATTAGCATATAATTCCAACATCTGTAGGGCGGCAATTTAATTTTTGAAATCTTTGTTTTTTACCAGAAAATTAATCAGCAAAACTTTAGTTTTGGACATGTGGATTATAAGTGTTTGTACGGACTTATTTACAAAACTACTATTAATAACTTTAAAAAACTTAAAAACCTGTTTTCTAAAAACACATTTAGTAGATATGTCCTTCGCTCAGATCCACGACGATTTGTTGTTTGACCACATCATTTAAACGCTTCGAGATTCGTTACGTGATCCAGTACCGAAACACGGGTGGTTACATGACATACAGTGTCTTTCAAACACTTCGAGGGCTGCGCGTATCACTTTGTTTTAAGTATAACGTTTTTGACTCACAGTGGTACCAGACGAATACAGAAATTGAAAATCTGTGTTATCGCGACAGTACAAAAATGAGATGGTGTATACAGTTTCCTGTTCAAATTTTCCAGAGCTACCAACGTGCCATTCGATGGGCAGCATCTTTATGCGCAGCTTGTGTACTGTGACTTTATAAACCGAATAGCAGAACTTGTTAATGTATTTCAAAGCTTAGACCTCAAATCTGTATCTTTCAGTAGGCATGATATCGGTTTTGTTGTGTTCACAATGAGATCACCTCAATCACACTGTCGCTGATGGCTGAATATCATTATTATCACATTTCAAGTTTAGGTTCACATCACATCAAAATATATATACTTTGTATTGTACTTATTGTAACTGGAACATCCGATTTGCAAAAGGGTGTATTGGTCACATCGGAATAGGGTGTATTGGTCATATCAAGCGTACGACTACTCGTGAGTGTTGACATGAATATTCATATACAGCGGCTTTCGTTTATAAAGCTGAATCTGATTCATTAGATCACGCAAGTCTTTGTTCTGCGGCTGTACTTCACACTTTCATGTTTAAGTCGCTGTGCTGTGCTGCTCGATCTAACGCTGCAGATTGTTTGTAAAACACGGTTGTTGGCGTTATTTCCATTGTTAAATTCGATCGAATTAATGGTCAAATTACTGGCCTAAATAACGCTGGTCTTATTGCATTACTGGACTAATATTAGCTTGACATTTGCTTGCAACGCTTAAAACAGCAGCGTTATTTGATGGCTTCAGTATCATTATCAAAGCATAAAGCCAAAATCATGTTATGTTGTTGCCTCACCTACATAGGATTAGCGGTTAAACATTAGATTGTTGACCACGATGAGAAGTTTTTAATTACTGACTAGAACTTAACGCGTCTCATAGTTAAGATAAAATATTATGGTTCGTACTGCGCTTTTAAATATTTTCTCATAAAAATTTCTGGTCTGCATACTATTCTCGAGACACTTATAGACGAATGTGGGAGTATCTATTATTCACAGATGTTGACTCCAAGAAATACTAGAGCCATTTTGCCAGTTGCCAAAAAATGTAATCTTAAATATTAGGAATGCCAAAATACACAATATTATAGTAGATGAAATTTTCGAATTGAAATCCACAGCACATTGAACAGAGCTAATTGTTAGACACCATTAATTTGTTCTAACCAGAAGTCGCATCGCTAGCTAAACTGTTATAGTAAAAAAACTCTTAGACAACTTGCATCCATCACAACGGCACCAATAATAACATGAGAATCGCCGTATAAACAAACCATCTTATAATGTAATTGCCGTATGTCTGTGTGTGTGTGTCCCAAGTTTTGGATTGGTCATATATTTTTGATCATAACTTTTGAAACTGTTTATGGATTTTTACGCGGTTTTTTTTGTTGGGTAGGAAATCGAAATGGGAATGCAGGGACAATATTTTTGACCACCCCTTATGTTTTTATACAACCCACCCCCCTTGAAATAAAAAAATAGTGTCATTTTATACGTTTTAATCGTGTAACTTTTCAACTGCTTCATGGATTTTGGCGAACTTTTTTTTGTTTCATTTCTCTAAGACGTGCCGAAAGCATCGACGAACTTTTGCAAAGGGGATGTACCCCCTATAATTGTCTGTCAATCGACGAACTTTTGCAAAGGGGATGTACCCCCTATAATTGTCTGTCTGTCTGTGTCTGTCCCAAGTTTTTTGATCATAACTTTTGAAACTGTTTATGGATATTTATGCGGTTTTTTGTTGGGTAGGAAATCGATATGGGAATGCAGGGACAATATTTTTGGGCACCCCTTATGTTTTTTCACAACCCACCCCCCTTGAAATAAAGAAATAGTGTCATTTTATACGTTTTAATGGTGTAACTTTTCAACTGCTTCATGGATTTTGACGAACTGTTTTTGTTTCATTTCTTTAAGACGCGCCGAAAGTATCGACGAACTTTTGCAATGAGGATGTACCCCCTAATTGGGGGACCCCCCTTTAAACTATCTTATAATTTAATTGCCGTATGTCTGTCTGTGTATGTGCCAAGTTTTGGGTTTGTCACATATTTTTGACCATGACTTTTGAAACCGTTTATGGATTTTTGTGCGGTTTTTTTGTTGGGCAGGAAATCGATATGGGAACGCATGGACACTATTGTTGGGCATTCCCTATGCTTTTTTCACAACCCACCCCCTTTGAATTAAAAAATAGTGTCATTTTATTGGTTTTCGTAAAGTAACTTTTCAACTGCTTCATGGATTTTGACAATCTTTTGTTTCATGTCTTTAAGACGTGTCGAAAGTATCGACGAACTTTTGCAATTGGGATGTACCCCTAATTGGGAGACCTCCTCTTAAACCATCTTATGATACGGTTTTTATCATTTTGACACATCTGTAAGGGTATGATACTGTTTTCGACATTTTGACATATCCGTGAGGGTGTGATGCTGTTTTCGACATTTTGACACATCCGGAAGGGTGTAATAGTGTTTTCGCTATTTTAACACAACCGTGAGGTGGTAATGTTGTTTTTATCATTTTAACACATCTGTAATGGGGTAATGTTGTTTTCATCATTTTAACACATCCATAAGGGTATAATAGTGTTTTCGACATTTTGACACATCCGTAAGTGGGTAATAGTGTTTTCAGTACTTTAACATACCCGTAGGGTTGTAATGTTGTTTTCATCATTTTAACACATCCATAAAGGGGTAATGCTGTTTTCGGCATTTTGACACATCCGTAAGGGTATGACACTGTTTTCGACATTTTAACACATCTGTAATGGGGTAATGTTGTTTTCATCATTTTAACACATCCATAAGGGTATAATAGTGTTTACGACATTTTAACACATCCATAAGGGTATAATAGTGTTTTATCATTTTGACACATCTGTAAGGGTATGATAATGTTTTCGATATTTTGACATATCCGTAAGGGTATGATACTGTTTTCGACATTTTGACATATCCGTAAGAGTATGATACTGTTTTCGACATTTTGACATATCCGTAAGGGTATGATACTGTTTTCGACATTTTGACACATCCGTAAAGGTATGATACTGTTTTCGACATTTTGACACATCCGTAAGGGTGTAATAGTGTTTTCGCTATTTTAACACATACCGAACTAGGGATGAAAACAAAGTAAGTTTGTATCTGTTACAAATGTCATAACTTAAAAAATACTGTTTTCCGGAAAAACGGGGGCCGCAGGCCCACTCTGCCATACTACCGGCGCGAAGCGGGCCGAAGGCCCGCGGCGGCCGAAGGCCGGCTTTCGCGCTGGCATTATATTAACGTTATTAATTAAAGGATTTTAAACTGTATAAATTGGTGGCAATCATCACTGTCGTACTTAACCGTTGCAGAAGCAGTCACGGCCAGAAATAAGTGCAAAATAATCGATCGAAATTTTTATAGATTTCGATTAAAGGAAATTTCGATCGATGTCGATTAAACAAAATTTCTATCGATTTCCATTGTTTTCGATTTTCGCGCAATTAGATAAATTTCAAAATTGTAAAATTTCATTATTTTCGATTAAACATTATCTCAATCGTTTGCGATTAAACGAATTTTCGATCTATTCCGATTTCTATTCTTTTCAATTCACTTATTTCTGGCAGCGCCGGTATTAATGATGTTTTAGTATAGCTTTATATGAATCTCATCGGGATCAGCAGCACCTAGAAGATCGCCAGATATACTAATTCGGACCTCAGTCTTAAAAAATTTTACATGATTTATATGTAGTTACTGCAGTCATACTGTGTAATAATTAAAACGTAAGTTACTGTAATTTAGATGGACTCAAGAATACATAGAAGAAGTACGCCAAAGCAAAATCCGAACAAATAAAGATTTGATTAGCATAATTCAACAGTCAAACTTTAAACCTGATGTATTTGTAACAACTTCACATGCTGGTACGTGGTTTGCACTTTAAGAATACGATAAGAACTAGGTCAATCTGGATTTTGGGGCTATGTTAACAGACGTTATCCTAAGCTGCTATTGTTTCAGATGTCAGGATGTCGCATTTTTACATTTTGAAACCTTGGATTTATAAGCTTAGTTATTATGGACAGTTCTACTGTGAGAGAAATGGAGTGTCTTACAGCTCCGGTTGTGAATTCATATATCCAGACGAAAGCTGCGTGCGGATAAGTACAACGCGCATGACAACCTGGCGCGCGCTGGATTTTACATTATACAGTGGCGTTCATTGAACGCGACTCATGTTTTTATATTGATTGCTCGAAAACGACCACACGATTGGTTCCTGCTAAACATGGGTGATTGGCCAAGAGCATTAAAGACACGGCGTAGACTGCTTTCGAATATCTCAACAGCTACAAAACATAAGGATAAAACACTGTATTTGTAAATTATTGCCATAAGTACAGTCACGGCCAGAAATTTCGATCGATTTCGATTAAGCGAAATTCCGATCGATTTCAATAATTAAACGAAATTTCGGTCGTTTTCGATGTTCGCGCATTTAGATAAATCCCAAAATTATAAAATTTGATTATTTTAGATTAGACGAAATTTCGATCGATTGCGATTAAACGAATTTTCGATTGATTTGGAATGCGATCGTTTTCGATTGCACTTCTGGCCGCGACTGTAGCTATTCTTTGAATTCAGAAGGAACAGCTTAATTTGTTTGGAAAATGTGTAATGTGGAAGCGATCGTATTCTTACACCTGTTGCTGCACTGAAGCAGCGAACGTGATCATGCGATTTTTGTTGAATGCATTCACAGTACTACCTTGAGTTATGTTCAAAATGCAACACTACAATGCACCTTTTTGTAACCTCAGGAACGTCATGTCAGTTCCACCAATAGTTTAGGTATTCAGGTTATCATTTAGTTCTTTTCCGAAATTAGTCACATTAGTTACAATGCTCGGCAAAGATATGAATGTGGCATTCCTAGCATGCAAACCACGAGCGAATGAAGCGCTTAGACGTTTAGGAAGTATTAAAATTAATAATAAAATTGTATTTTTAGAACAAAAATTTTTAGCCCGGGTGGCGCGCAAGTGTCAATTAACCGACAGTCATTTTTGACGATGACTGTATAAGGTACTACAACTGGGCTCTCCAAATTGGGGGTGGGGGCCCTGGCAGTTATCGGTGGCCCCTGGTTCAGAACAGGTCCCCCCGTTTCGTGCCTCCTGGCAAAATTTTGGGCTCCCTCAGGTTCATCGTCTCTTGGAAAATTCTTTTTCAATCTTTTCCAAAGTACAAAAAATTGATCAAAATTTGTACTAAAATTCCGTTTTGAAGCCAAAAATTTCTCAAATTTTTTCAAAATTTGCTTCAAAATCGCTTTTTCTCTCCATCAAAAGCATTTTGGCAGTGTTTCTGACACGATTTTTATCCGTTTTTCTCTTGGCAAAATCGGGCGCCCCTCGTTCGGAACCAGGGGCCCTGGTTCATGCCCCCTGGCAAAATTTTCAGCGAATGGAGAGCCCAGTACAAATCGTTTTATTTTTATATTATAATCCGTGTCTGATAACTGATAGTTTGTGGCAAATTCAATTAGGTACCAGTGTCTATCTTAAAGCAATAATTGTTTATTCTCGGAAAGAAACGATGAATATATGAAAATGACAAATAGAGAGTTGAGTGGAGCGTAAATACCATACTTCTCGAAGCAGGGCGTCAGGAGGTACATGGTATACATCGAGCATGTATGACAATACTGGAGGATTCGGGGATTTCAGAGGCGTCGGTCCCCCTGATGGCACGTGTTCCGGTCCCATCACCGGGCAGCGGCGCAGGAGCAAACCCATAGGCGGCGAAGATGCCGCACCCCCGGCGACCGCCTCATCCCCATAGGGGAAGCTGAAGCCGATTCCAGAGCACAAAAAGTATTAGCATACCTACCAAAAGGTGCTGAAAACAATAACACCAAATAAGTGACTACAGCCTAAATTCCTGCTTTGGCAAGTCGGGTTCCCGTGATACTCTTCAAAACCACAGAAAACTATCGCACAATAATGTTAGATTCTAGATGACTGCACCAATGTATTCAACGTACCGAAAACCATATCTATGTTCTTCGTTTTTCGATGTGACGCTTCAGTCGGGAGACATGGGCTACGAAAAACAAGTATTTCCATGGGTAATGAATTAAAAAACCAAATTTGGTCAGTGTACCCTGAAGATGGGGCAAAGCTTTTAGCACTCAACCAAGTACAACATCATCATCAATTTTGCTGTCGAACAAAAAAGATTTTGTTGAAATCCAAATTTTTCGAGTCCCGAAGATCAATTATTTGTGACACTAAGAGACAAAAAAGAAGTTAACGCGATTTTTCCTTCTAGCGCTCTCAGTGATTGCTCGATTCGCCCGCTCCGTTTCAATAAGCATTAGAGAAACCAAGCAGATTTAAAGAAGTTTATAGATTTGCAGACCATGGGAACTTTTCTATGGATTTAACGAATTCCTCATGCCTTGTACTTAAAAAATTGAGCGAGCGGAGTGTTCATTGACAGTGCCATGGGGAACATCGTGAAAATTTCTTTTTTGTATCTCTGTCATTCATAACTCATCTTCATATGGACTTTTTGTTCCATGGAAAAGTTTCTGACGATGTGCCCTTCAATTGAACGTGAACAATTGCGACCTCATCTTCTGGGTCAATATCGCAAAAACAGGTTTTTAAGGTTTCTTTGCCAAATCTGGCCATACGGGTACCAGTGTTCCGCAGCCCATGTATCGCGACACGCAGAAAAATGGAGACCACATTCAAAACTAGCTCATCGAGTGTACAACTGTGATGTGCACGACTTTGTTATAGGACCACTCGCTGGGCCACTGTGGGTACGAATAGGGTTCGGGGAGCCTTTGTCAATAGCGACTATTCAAATTTCGGGACGTTATTGCATGTTTTACCTTGCAAGGAATGCCTTTAGGGGTTATCAAGCACGGTTAATACGATGGTTTTGCTGTCTGCAATCCAGCTTGAGTATAATAGACATTTTCACAGGGTTTCAAGGGATTTAAGGTTGGCGAACCCGATTTCCAAAATGTGTGTTTTCGTTTGTTTGGTTATGTATTTCGTGCATAAGCATTAAGGATGGTGTCCAGCCCGTTTTTTTTCGCATTTTTTGCGTAATTTACTCGTGTTTGAGGACCCGTTTCGCATTTTTTTAACCAAGCATTGCGTAATTTACGCCTTTTATTTCTAGGACCGGACAAACTCAGCAGTTTACATATGGACCGGATATTTTGCGCAAAATATTCGACATGATTCCCAATGTACAACAGCATCTGCTACAATGACAATGTGCACACTATGCATTATGCGTCGTTCACAGATATCTGCGTGCACGAATAGCACACCGTAAGCTATTGCAAAGACGATATATTTTCGTTATGTTTATTGCAGAGAGTAAAACTTTTCTATTTTGGCTCCGACAATAGCGTTGCCCATAAATATTGTTGTTGCAATAACATTTGCTCTTAATGCACCTAACAAAGAAACAATATCGTTGTTGCAACATCAATAGCTTGCTCAAGCCATTGTAGCGACAATAGAATCTAACGTAAATGCCACGACAATAGTTTTCTTGTAGCATGTTGGCAACATTAGCAGTTACGTATATATTTAACTGCAATATCATGCTGGCTTCTGTTGCATTAACGATAAAAATATAGTAGCTGTTGTAACGACAATAGCATTTATAGATTAATATAGTGTTTATGTTCAAAAATGTTAATGTGATTGCTATAAATGTTGGTTTATTGTTTCAACAATAAAGATAGATTATTATTTGTACCTGGCTTATTTAATTTTTATATGGAACCTTAATATGGTTGGCCCAGGTAGCTCTGAGGGGCAATACGGTATATCGTTAGAAACAATGTTGTAAAGCTGCGAGTGGGTAGATTGGCTGTGTTTGTGTCTGCTTGCAGGAGAGTTGTTATTTATTCGTTTTTGCGAGGTACCTTTGATAAAGAATAGGGCAGTAGTACCTTAATAGTAAGCGATTTGACTACGCGTCTCGTAATCGTACGACTCGGAATGATATCCTAGCGGTCTTCCGAAAAATAATTCGAAGCTAAGATGGTTAGCAAAACGCCTGGCGCAGGCGTTGTTACTAGACAACCCCGTTAACGTTGAATGGTGAAAAAATAGATGCGGGGTCCACTGGACCCCCTTTAATACTTTCAGGGTGCTGAAAAATATCTAAACTTTATAAAAATTACAGTCGCAGCAGTCTAACGGGGGACCACGGGACCCTTTATAATATGCGCCGCATTGCATTACCATGCATATACCTGCAAACAAGGAACTGTGTCAACGTTTAGAATGATATTGAATATGAATTGTCAAGAGATATTGTAAGTATAGATACATACTGTTTTGCAAAAGTTATGACGGTAAACGTTTTTAAATGGGTCCAGTGGACCCCTTCATACTTCTGAGGGATAGAGCCACGGTTAACCGTGCTCAGATTTTGTTATACGGCTTAGTTATGGCTGTGGTTGCATTAATTTATAAATGCTATTGTCGTTGCACTAGTTACCAAATTTTTACCGTTAATGCAATAGAAGCTAGCATTATATTGCAGTTACTTATATCAGTAACTGCTGCTGTTGCTAACATGCTACGAGAAAGCTATTGTCGCTGCATTTATGTTATATTCTATTGTCGCTGCAATGGCATTGAGCAAGCTATTGATGCTGCAACAACAATATAGTTTCTTTGTTAGGTGCACTAAATGCAAACGTTATTGCAACAACAATATTTATGGGCAACGCTATTGTTGGAACCAAAATAGAAAAGCTTTACACTCTGCAATAACATAACGAAAATATATCGTCTTTGCAATAGCTTACGGTGGGCTTTTCGTGCACGCAGATCTCTGTGAACGACGCATTAATAGCAGCATAAACACTTTGTCTAGAATCCGTATATCTTATACGTTCTGGAATGATAGAAACAGCTACATGCTGATATTAATGCATGTATGCATATATTTTTGATTTTCGTTTTATGATAAAAATTATGCTTTTTTGGTACACCGTTACGCATTTTAAAAAACAGATTTGCGTAATTTTCACTATTAGGAAATTAAAAAAACTCTGGTGTACAGTCGCGGACAGAAATAAGTGCAAATTAACCGATCGATGTCGATTACGAAATTTCAATCAATTTAGATTTCGATTTTAGCGTAGTTAAATAAATTCCAAATTAGAAAATTTGGATTATTTTCGATTAAACGAAATTTCGAGCCATTTCGATTTCGATTGCACTTATTTTTGGCCGCGACTGTATACAGATTTTTGGGTACGCCTATATATACGCCCAAAGTTATCTAGATACTAGCGTACCGAGATTAATGATTTGTATTTTATTGGCAACGATTTGGATATCTAGAGACTAGCACGAATACTTCGTGCATTTTCAGTTGTTTTTGATGGGTTTAGGGTCGACGATGTTTTAGGGCTTTCAATGGGTTCAGGTAGCTTTACATGTTTCCATTTGGTACTTAAATATAAAAACCGTCGTTATTACTACTACTATAAGGCTGGCCGAAAAATTACTGTAAATGACACGCTGGGTAATTGTGGTGCTTATGTGTGAACATTACGGTGTATTATGGGGAACGTATCAAACGTGAAACCCATTAATGTCGAGCTTTCAGAATTATTAATGCTGATAATTTAGTGCTCTCTCTAACTAATATTATCTTAAATATCAAACTCAGCAGGGGCTATCTTGACTACCTAATGTAAAGTAAAATAATTTATGACTCCATACAATGCAAGAGTCGCACAAAGACGTGTAAAACTAGTGTCCTCGGTAAGCATACTGACACAGCCATTTCGCACAAAAAATAGACACTCCTGGTATATAATATGACAAAAATGAATTCTGTGTCGCCAAACCCAGGCTAATGTTGATGTATTGGTCTTGCAAGTTTCAGCCATATATGGCGCAGTGGAAGGCGAATACGTTACCGAATCCACAGATTTTTCCAACAAGCCATGTTCTTCAATGACTGTGATTGCCCGTGAGTGGGAGCAATCGGCACAACTACAACAAACGCAAAGTCTGACAAGATGCGTTATTCTGCGAACTGGTAAGAGTTTACACTTCGTCTGAAGTTTATTGGCAACAGTTTAATCGTAACGTGACAGATTCTAAATGGTTTGCTGTGGGCTAATGTGTTAAATTGGTAACTGTAAAATTGAGTTGTTTTGTTTTAAATGTTGTCTACTCATCTTACCACAAAATGACCGTTCATTCGATACTTGTTCTAAATTTTTTAAGTTTCTTTTCAAAAGTCATTTGAATGTCACATTTTATGTTGCAAAGTCGTTTCGTAACTATTCTAATATTGCTTAATGAAGTTAAATGCGAAGAATCGATAAAAGTATTGTTAAATGACTGGCTTCTCCAAATAACTGAGGGACCCATATATGTCGGCCTCCCCAGGTTCCCCAGTTCATGCCACACCCCTACCTTTAAATATTCTGTCTTCTCCCTTTATACCCCACAAGGTCTTCTAGGTATTTTTCTGCAAGATTAAAAAATTACTCTCTTATAAAAATAGCGAACTTTTCCATATTTTGACTAAAAATCCCCAAATTTTCCCTGCTAGGGCTAGAAATCGGTAAAATTTCCCCTTCTTTATGTAAGCACAATTGCAATCAGTGTTGCTAAATTACACAGTTTTGACGTTTTATGGCAGGTACTTTATGCATGGTACCAGTGATCGGGAAAACGCAGAAATAGCCGGGAATCGCTCGACAACCCGTGAAGCCGAAAATTAGAAACATTTTAAACACAAACTTTTTAAAACAGAAATATTTCCTCTCCGCCACAACACTGAGTGTTCGCCGGCGATGTTTAGTATCCCTCAAGTCTGTTTGTGTCTTCGTCCATATCTGGGTTTCTCCTGCGGTATCTGTTTCCTATACCACGAAGCGTCGGGTCGTATGGCTCTAAGAAACTTCAAAAGCACCTGTCAACTGTTTATTCTAATGATAAAGTTTTTGGTATGGCAGAATTTATTTTATCACGACAAATGTAACCTGTTGTTGAAACGGATCGAGCAAAGCGAACGGAGTCACTTCTTCGTTCGAGGCGGTCTGACGCCTCGAAGAAAATTCCCACTCTCCCCTATGAGCACATATGCGCGTACATCGTGTTCGGATGCATGGTTTCAATAAAATTTTTTCTTCTTGCCAAATTGTTGCCTATGTGCTCTTTAGTTGAACACGAACTCCGAATCCATCTTCCGGGTAAAAATGACAAAAGTTTTTAAGAGTACTTTGCGAATATACTAAAACTTTGTATTTCTTTAACATGTGTTACGATAACATTTCTCTAAAGTGACGGTGTTTGAGTACTTTAAGCTTCTTAATTGCTCTTCAATTTGTTGCCTCTGTATGAAGCTATTTTCATTTTTGCCGTTTGAAAGACAATTGGACAAAGATTTTGACCCACTTTGCTAACATCACTGGCGATTTTCTCTCCTTTTTAATTTCCACTATAGCTGCGCCCGAAGATAGTGGATTTATATACATTTACAGCTGCCTCCACTATTACATAATTTTCCATATTAGGCCTCTAGTCTTGTTTTTATAACACGATCCATTTTCCGGATTTTGACGGACGATTGAGAGTCATCAGTGTATTGTTCTCAAGCTATCGCAACGCGCCATTAATAGAAGCAATTTCAGATCTAAAGATCGATGTAATTGACCATGTAGGCATTGCAATTTTGAATGGGTTGTTCGTGCGTAACCTTGATAAGGATTCAGTTTCATTTTTGTTTTGAAGCTGAGCCGTCGCTATATATTGTAATAGTCTAATCCGCGGTGTGATAAGTTTTCTAAGGCGGCCGGTGTTCACATTTCTGTAGCATCTGTCATCTTTACGTTATTGTTGACAAATTTTATAAGAATCAAAATTAGCTGGCATTTTCCAAGATGAGAGTCACGGCAATCTAACTAAATAATGGTTCTCGAAGAAGAAACTTTCACCTGTTTTATTATAGCCACATTCATTGCCTTGTCTTCGCATCCACAGTTTTTGTTCAGTTTTACTCTAACCGTTTCTTCTGCAGTGTTCCGCAGTAGATTACCTGTTTCGCAGTTGTTTTGGGCACCAGCACCAATTTGTTCAATTCTCAACTCTAATAGTTTGAGGTTGTTTTCGCAAGGACACGCGCAGTTTTAGTTCCTCAACAGCACCACCACATAATTGCTGATTCACAGAATCGGTATCGACGCCGTGTGAATTTTACCATGCTTTGCTGGGGAACAGACGGCTAAATACCGTCTGATGAAGATGAGCAAAAAACCTAGAGCTCCTGGTTACGCCAAAGATATGGCATCGCAACCTATCTCAGAGGTAGAGGCCGCTTGGAGGGAGAGGGAGGTTTCCGTAGAGGATTCTGAAAAAGGCTGACAACCTCCCCAATCCCCCTCTAAAGATCCAATATTACCCCAGTTTTGGCCAATTTTTGATGGAATTTCTAAAATTTTTCGCACGCGGCGGGGGGCGGATGCGGAGCTTCGTGGCGTAAGGGTCCCTCAGGGACATTTTGACACGTAATGGTACAATATATTTTGGAAAACTATATAGTACGGAAGTTGCAGGTACTCCAGTGTTATGTAGAACATGTATTCTATAACACAGTTACATACGACATGTTGCATGTAACAAAAATTTTCGAGTAGATGGGCGCATTATTCTGTGAATCAGCAATAATTTATTCTCTCAGATTTATGGATCGCCTTTATTATAATTTATCCGTCTGTAGTTTCGATACAGTTCTATATTGAACGGCAGCGGACACCGGAATCTGAGACATATGTTACTGAATATAGACAAACTGATGCAAATTATGAATAATCTCAGCTTTAAAATTCGAGCCTTTGTGTTTAATGTTTGGGAAATTCAGCGAAGAACACCAAGGCTTGCAGGAAGCTACGCATGATCATTATCTATCCAATGGGAAAATCGTTCTTTAAGAAACGTGTTTGCTTTTGTAAAATAGAAGCAATATCTTAAAACAAATTATCCTTAATTGTACTTATTTTGCTAAGCTCTATATTATCCGTAGAAAATATAAATTTAGACATTCTTGATTTGCAATACTGTTTTAGTCTTTGATAAAATTGTAACAACATTTCAGGATACGTTTTCGGTGTTAGACACGATGAAGAAGATCCAGACCAAGACGTTGTGCGTGATCATATATTGTTTCCAATGCTATTAGGATCACACTACAGAC
Source organism: Trileptium ribeirensis (assembly GCA_030248225.1). Classification (NCBI taxonomy): domain Eukaryota; kingdom Metazoa; phylum Nematoda; class Enoplea; order Enoplida; family Thoracostomopsidae; genus Trileptium; species Trileptium ribeirensis. The sequence continues at coordinate 24,983 of JASANE010026445.1, forward strand.
GTAAAGTCAAAGAAGTCAAAGCTTTACGATCGTCTGCGTTGCTCGATATTATGCCGTTTATACATCTCGACGATTTTATCCAAATTATAGTCAACTGTATCGAAGATGATCGCTATAGCGGCGTTATTAATACTGTGGCACCGGAGCCTGCCAATTCTTTCACAGTTAAAGAAGCATTTGGTTAGTCTCACTGTATTTTCAACAACCCATAATATCAGTTGTTCACTGTTCATACTTTTATACGTCAACGGTTGACATAAGATATTCTGCTTATAATGTTTCTATTTGGAGTTTATGCGCTCTAGATATTCTCAGGTGCATCAATCGGTAGTTTAAATTGTAAATTAAATTTAAAAATCAGTTTTAAATTTTAAAATCGGATCGAAAATGATGACAAAATTACATTCCCAGCCAAAATAAGTGCAATCAAGCTCAAAATTGATCGACATTTTGCTTAATTGGAGTCGATTGAAGTTTTCTTTAATCTAAGTTTTATAAATTTGAAATTTATTTAAAATTGAAATCGATCCAATTTTCGTCTGTTCGTAATCCTTATAAGTTTCAGTCGATTATTTTCACCTACGTCAGGACGTAACTATGTTGTGCCGTATCAAATAGTCAGCCAAGCATAAGTGTTGCTGTGCGGTATTTTTGCTTGGTAAGCGGGAACAGTGCAGAAGAGCAGTGAAACGCAAATGAAGACTAAAATACAAATTTTATTATAGTGTGCAGAAATAAAACTACAGTCAAGTTTTGCTTGTTTTAGAAGCCACTACCATGCCTGCCTTAACATCGACGCTCTTCGGCGGTAACGATCGCGAGTCTGTGTTTTTCGTGCCGTATGTTATTCAGTCTGACGCTCTGAATCGTCTAAACTATTCATTCAAATACCCAACTATTCAACAGGCTACAAGGCGTTATGTACGCGCTGCGTCTGTTAGGGGCGTCGACATAATTTTGGTAGCATTATGCTTAATAATTGTCGTCTGCTTCGTTACGGAGTTTGTTATTGTTGGAACTCCACCTCCACGACTACAACAGCAAGATAGGACGAAGTATGTAGACAACGAACGTAATTGGTAGAATTCTACTATTACCATTGGATTGGTAGAAAATTTGATCGATTTAGTATGCAATTTTACCAGCCGGAATGACTGTTACAGATTGAAACATTAAAACTGTACATTATATTAGTAGAGTAATAATACAAGCTGCTAGGG
>JASANE010026446.1:0-15127 GCA_030248225.1 Trileptium ribeirensis
TGATAATTTTATTTTAATCATAATTTAATTTTAAGATAACCATTTTAATTTGGAATGTAACAACGAACACACAAAAATAATACATTTTTCGCAGCGTATAATAGATTTATCTGTGTAAGTTCCTGTGTTGGTGTCAGTTTACAAAAGCAAGTTATGTACGAATAAAATACTGATCTTACCACTACCCAATGAATATTGGTGAACTCTGTCATAACTCGTTTTCTTTTCTAGTAATAGCTTTCAGCGTGTCATAACCGTTGGTCGTTGGTCAACGTAATTTAGTAAGGTGCTATCGTGACTTCAAAATATTTTGCGCCGCACTGAACCGTATATATTTTTGGAAACTATTAAGTACGTCTGTTAAGTTTTATGGAATCTTCAATTTACACTATACACGACAAATGGTATCATTAATAGTTCATCGGTCACAACGAAGCATCCACTAGTTAATAAACATTTTAAACAATGCCGCAAGGAAATACTGGATATGCAGTACATACTTATAATTTCAACTTTATTGCCAAAAACGAGATTCGAACACTGGACCACGTTTTCATTCACACATATTAAGACCGCTGCAGCAAGAGAACTCGAAACTATGTAATCTATGTTTAATATAAATGACTGTGTGATAGATTTAAATCATTATCATAACACTGTGTATAACACATTATAACTCCGCAAGAAAACCCAAGGTCACATCAAACATTAATTCGACCTCCGTTGCTGTGTTAGTATCAAGTGTTTTACAGAAGTACCATTAATACGTATATGGAATTTTACAAAGTTAAATTTTAGTGATGGTGGGCAAAAGCCTACGATAGTCTCCTGCTAATAGGATCCATTTGATCGAGGGTGCAATTCAAAATCTAACTTTCACGACTGTGCTATTTAAAATATCAAAAATTGTTTATTTTATATACGAATTATTTAGCTTGTCACAGCTATTTTTTACAATTTTTTTTGACCCAACGGTCATAGCGTAACATCTACACTGTCAACATCTGTGTTATACTAACGGTCATATTCCCTAATGTTTATTATTTGCAACGACAAATTTTGTATGGCCTAGTCGAATTTACTTGTTACGCATCACTGTTCCTTGTGCAGTTTTCAAGCTTTATTCTGACAAGAAGCTAAAAATTATGTTGTTTTAGCCTGTAAAGGACCAGCATTATTTGTCAACAACTTCACAGTGACGGACAACCTGTTGCTGCTCGTGACGGTGCATTTCACATGTTTCCTGAAGCTATACGTATCACAAACAGTTCGATATAAGTTGAAAAAATTATCGTTGTCTTACAGCTGTAGCAAAAACAATTTTAAAATTCCATTAAAATTAGCTTTCAGTCAAAACCAGAGATGAAACCGGGTCACCGGGTCACCGGATCAGTTCGGGTCACTTTTCTGACCGGGTCACCGGGTCACACCGCAGACCCGGTGCTGACCCGGTAGCCGAGATTGCGCAAGTAAACATACAAACAGCATACCAAATGTCGATACGAACGCTGCTTGCTGTTGCTGCTTTATTAATGATTGTGCAGTAGTGTTCTGTTACCGTTTGCTTTTATTTTAGGGCTGCAATATGCAATATGGTAAACAGTAAACCAAGGGCGTATTTACGGGAAGGCCATTGGTTAATTGCCCCCCTAGAGGTTCACTTGTTATGGTGCATGATGCGCCTCTACACAATTTTGTCAAAGAAAATTCGCGCCTTTGTTTCGCTTGGTTTAGCACATTGCTTGCTGTTTCAGTTGGTATGCAGTATGACTTTCTGAGTATGAGTTTCTGCGTGACTCCAGAGGTGCCGCAATGGGAAGGAGAAGGAACCAGCAACATACACTTAACATGCTTCCTCGAACGTCTACTCTGTAATAATGTTTAATATCATCGAAGACTATGCGACTAGATGTCTTTGCAGCATACCGTACTCAATCTGGAACGGATATGCTTGCGGGACCTCAGTGTTTCAGCGCGGCAGATTTCCAAAAGTTACTTGACGTAGAAATAGCAAGGTACAGCAGTTTACAAGGGCCATTTGACGAGCAATGTATGGATAACTTTGATCCACTGCGTTGGTGGGGAAAGAATTGTTACCGCTTCCCTTATATGGCCTTCGCAGCTCAACGCATATTAGTTATTCAAGCATCTAGTTCGGAATCAGAACGAAGCTTCTCTGCAGCGGGCAAGGTTGCAAGGAAGGACAGAGCTAGGCTTTCTCCAGGCTCCGTTGAATCACAGCTGCTAGTATACAAAGCAATAAAGGACAAGCTTATTGAATAAAACGCCAAATAATCCACAAAGAGCATATTCTCACAGTTGTGCGTTTGTAAGTTGATGTATACCTGATCGTGCAAGCTCTGTTCGGCTCGTAGGCTCTGACGGTAACCGGGTCACCGGGTCACCGGGTCACCGGGTCACATGCCTTACCGGGTCACCGGGTCACCGGGGCACTTTGTAGTGACCTGGTTTCATCTCTGGTCAAAACAATAGTGTTTAAAACACGAACAATACGAGTGTCAAATTTTACTTACTCTTCGTCATGCGTAACATGAGATCGAAATGCGACAGCTGTAAGCGTGAGCGAATTTTCAATTCCGGTACAGTTTTCTAGCATATCGATGTTATCGGACGTAATCCCGAATACACCAGTGACCTTGCAGTCTAAAACAAAAGCGTTATCTATTGTAAATTAAGTACATTATTTATGATTCTTTGTGCCCAAAATTATCGTTTGGTTTGTTGCACTTAATATTGATTTTCGCCTTTTCATGCCCAACGCAACAGCGCATATTGTGACGCCTTGCTAACTGAGTTGGCTGTTTGGCGTTTGCACGGGCGTAGTCATTCGTTCGCTTTACAAGTTTTCTTAAGAAACCGAATAATATACCTTTTGACTTTACAACTCTGTTATTTTTGATTTGTGAACTATTTGCATAAACTAGATGCTTTGCACTTAGCGTTGGGGTTCCACAATTTTAGGATTATATGTTTATCCTGAAGCATGTTATATTGTGATCATACATGGTTGAGCTCTGAAGGCGCAGCGGGATAGCGGGTGAAACGAAGGGTCCTCATGGGTGGGATAAATTTTAGAAATTATTGAAACGCAAATTTTTAATTTTTTTTGAAATTTTTAAAATTATATTAAGAGCATCATTTATTTGCTTGGATCAAGAAATGACTCCTAATATAAAAATCCAGGTGCCGGTGGCAGTTGAACACAACAATCTGGTTTGGTAGCATACCGTATTGGACAGCGCGCTTCACCACTCGCCCACGCAGGGAAAGCCAGCTACTCGAATTTCGCGGCTAGAACCTGCAAAACCGTTACAAAATTACTACGCTTTTGGATCATTTATATCCTAGACCATGCGTCCTTCTAGTTTGTTTAACCACTGACAAAAATCATAAAAATTGCTGCAGCAGTTACTTAGCTTACTGAAATGTTACACAGCAATAGCGGAACAAATAATGGTTGCAATTTTGTAGCGTAAACCCAACAGTAATAAATAAATGTATTATTGTTAATAAATGAGCCACAATGGGATGCTATACTCACCAACTTCAGACCGGCGCAACTATATTTGTACAAGTAATAAACCGGATATGCAAACGCAACATTTACCATTGATTCCAATGCAACTAAGGTTGAGAAATCAGAGGTCGTGCAGGGGGTCATATGGTCTTCAAGACATCTGGATGGAGAAAAGCTGCCATGAAATTAAAGATTATACGATTGAACCCTCCCATACTCAAAATCGTATCCACTTAGATACCGGATAGATTGTATTATTTGTTGCCTGATAAAAGGTTAAGTCACGAATGATTTATGACTTGCACTCAATGCCGAAGCCAGAAAGTTATAGACGTATATATGGCCTATGCGTTTCCAAAAATAATTCGAAGTGATAACAACCGATTGGTTTTTGATCCCTACTGAAAACAGTCGTAGAGATGGCAGCCTGAATTTAGTGACATATCCCTGTATTCGATCTGCAAAACATTTTCATGCTGATATTACATATCAAACAAAAACTATGTTTCAATATTACTTTCTGTGTTAAATTTAGGTTTACACTGACTGCTTCAAGGAATATCTTTGTATGTTTGTGGCAACTGAAAAATATATCCACCATTTATGTTTCTTTATATAAAAAATCAGCCACCATAACAAAATCGCATTTGATTATTCTATAATCTAGCGGCTGCATCTGCGATGCTAGGGGCGATGTCGTATATGACAATTATGAATCCACGCCAGAGCTAAATTATATTCCTCGTGTACCTCTGTGTTGAATGGTTTCTTTGGCTTCAAGATAATATGCGAACCATGTTGGTGAGAAAACCAATGTTGGATATTCAAGAAAAAGTCTGACATTATAGGTATGACTCTGCTTAAAACTATAAATGAGCTGTTCATACAATGGATAGAAACTCAAAAAGCCTCTTGTTTGATTTCTTAGATTGGGAAAGGGATGTTAGAACTGCCAAGATAATTACGTATAGACCTTTTCCCAGTCGAGAACGTATGGTGGCTTGGTTCTGATAAATCAACTGTTGACATAAATTGGTTTCGACCTAAATACTAATGATAAAGCTGGATATATGTCAGCCATAATTTTTAACTATCAAATAGCTTAACATGACATTTTGTAAATGGTTTGTTGCAACCTACGTCAACATTTAAATTTTTACTTACTGTTGCATTCTCCATTCGGACATGGAACACATGTCTTGTCTTTTTCGGTATTGTCATTAACACCCAAGTTTCGTTTTGCTGTATAGCCATGTTGACATTCAATGGCACAAGATTCGCCGTCAATCAACATTTGCGCTGAAATATACTTATTATAGGCCGATATACTCATACAGCTACGTATACTTCTAAATATTTATACACACACACATATAATAAGTGTCGATCGATAGGGTGGCAGGTTGGCTTACCCCATAAGGGTCGGACCAACGTTTACCGCACCCCCTCTCCCCTCGGCTCATTCTCCACTCTCCGCGCCCCTGCTTCCTCATTCTTCCCGCTGAAGCCATCGCCTTCGGCGTGCGGAAAATTTTAACGAAAATTGACAAAAATAGACTGAAAAGTGGCAAAAATTGGAGTAAAATTTGAAAAAAAACAGAGGAAATTATAAAAAAATTAATCAAAAATTAGCAAAAATTGGGGGAAATTTTTTTATTTCCTAAGTACTTCGCAAACATTTACCCCATTTCGGGCGATGTCCCCTCGAGGCCATCTAGCCACCCTAAGCCAATGAACATTCAACACCTATGATATATAATTTTGTTGGTACAGTTGTCTATAAGTTATCTATAGTTATCTATAGAGTATTAGTGGTAACTGTAGTTTTCCAAACCTAAATGCTTATATGACCGCATGTATATATTCATAAGTTAGTGATGCTAGATATTATATTTTATTGCAACAGACAAAAGCAGCATTGAGCAGATGCGACTATAGCTGTGTCTTCAGCTTCGCGTTGAACACAGCAAGTTTGCTGATATATATTTTTACAAAACTACAAACCTGATCCAATGGCATAAAATTCAACTCTTCAACTCACTTAAGTTGTGCATTTTCCTCGTTCTGTTTACCCAGTAGGTAATTACAATATTAATATTATTCTTTTTTCGGAGTCTCTGGGCGTTTGCAATTTTTTGTCGCTATGCCCCATGGACATCTGCAAATTTTGTAGGCATAGTGACTAAATGGCTATTGCATTAAAGCAACAATTTTTTGATGAAACCTCCATACCGCGAGAAAACCTTAACTTTTATTTTTATAACTAAAAATTGTCTTCCGTAAGATAGATTAACCTGTTGCTAACTGCATTAAATGCGAAGTTTTGTTGAAACATCGGCTATAGTTTAGCAATTCATGGGCCGATTCTGTAATTATTTGATATTCATTCATTGTACTTACCCATTGGCTCGTAGTGACAAAACCTTTTATAAATATGTCTACTTTTCCGGGAGAAAAAATAAACAGGACACTTTTAAGCTGAAATCAAATTAAATTTGTTGTTTTCTTCAATAACACGGTAAACGCTACAGTGATGCATTAAAATTTTCGCAGTTAAGGTAATACGGGAAATTGCACCAGCAGGCATAATATATAGTGTACCATGCCTTAGGTAAACGAATAATGTTCCAAAATCTAGCAATTTTGTGTTAAGATTGTGTAGGAAGTGACATTGTTACATAACCTGCAACTAAATGGCGGTATCTGGTTTAAATTTTAACAATCTATGCGCCCTTATAAGCAGTATGCTATGTTAATAATATTTTTACAATATCGTGGAAACTATAGGAATAGACAATAACATTATTTTTGACCAACAATCCTGTGTGTTTTACTGTTATGGCTTATTGCTTTTAACTATTTGATTTCATCTGGATCAGTGTGTAACTGTGCGCTTGTCGCTTCTGAGACAAGATAATACTGTTGACCTCAACTCAGTTTTTCGTTTCAAAGTATTGTGCGAAATCATTTTCCGGGTCAGAATTAGACCAGATGTTGGTTTTTATCGTCAGTATTTTCGCAATGACTGGTACCAGTTGACTTAAGGTGGGACTATGAGTGATTTTACATTAAACGAGATTACCAGCTATCCGTTGCGACGAATGTAAAAATAGATTACTCTTGCTTCGTACTGGTTACCCAACAGTTATCAGTATCCGCGACACCGAACTCAACGGTCCCAGCCAAGCATCTCAGACTATGTCAGTTCAATTTTGATACCTAATCATCTGTCTTTCTTTTGCACTTTGTTTTTAATGCAGTTGGTAAATTATTTTTCTATTGAGTAAAAAGCATATAAAACTTAGTTTCCAATAAGCACAGGAGTTCAGATAAACAATAACCAAAACAGACTTACGCGGACACTTTGTAACACACTGACGCATATAATTATATCGTCCGTTTTCGTTTTTGACATTTCTTCCCTCGATTGGATTATACCGCATCAAGCTGGTACACTGTTTAACACATTCGCCGTCTTGAACGGCATCTTGGCAATACTAAAATAAATTAATAATAACGTTGTGTCAACATCAATCACAATACACCTAAGTACACTTTTCGTCTTAAGTTTTGTAGTTTTTAGTCAAGTCACATCGTTGTTTTCGAATTTGTAGGGCCAACTAAACGAAATAAAGAAGAAAGGTCAAATCGAAATTCAAGTTTAAAGCACCTATTCAAATTCTTTACACTATTCATTATCCTATCCGTTACACGATCTTTTATTCCAGTAATAACCCGATACATTACACTGTCCTTTACACGATTCATTACACGATTCACTACCCGTTTCATCAACCTCATCAGTTCATTAGGTACTCATCAAATCATTAAGATTCATTATTCTTATCTGTTCTAAAATTTAATGTCATTATCATCTGTGTTAGTTTTGAGTTTGCATTATGTATAGCGTACTATAAAACTTAGCTAAACACTAGCAATAGTCCGTGAAATTGTACAATATAAAAATAATAACATATGCTAGATACTGCGCTATTTACCGCTACTTATGAACGTTATTATTTATTCGGTCATGTAGAGTGAGACTGGTTTGCATGAAGTTACACAGTAGTTTGCATATATTGTTAATGACATGTACGCTGTAAAACATTTGGAATTATGTTTCTATTATTCCAGCAACGAATGCTTTAGACTCAGGCAGTGCTACTGTTGCAGGATCCATCGAACAGCATGTCAATAAGTGTGGCTAATCAGATCATAAACGTGAGGGATGGTCGACAGTGAACACGCTACATTTACTACTTTGAAAGCCACAAAGCCTACTTTGCGACAGATTTATCTTTCACTCAACCAATATTTCTAGTTGAAAAGGCGGAACCGAAACAAAATCAGCACTGTGCATTCCGCATAGTTATATATGTACCTTTTCCTTTATCCCACAGACTGAAAATCGTAAATTTTGTAAATACTGTGCCATAATAATACCATTCGGCACAACTCCATGGGGCGGTTCAACCACTTTTTCTTAGGAACCTATTCGTGACAATGTTTTTTCTATTTTTTGATTACCCAGGGTGCCGAAAATTTTTCAAAACATCTTGACTCAATATACCTATAATATGGTACACATTATATAACATTCGAACCGCATTAACGAATTGAGTCGCACTGTGTGAAAATCCTGAATCGGTTCGTCCGTTAACGAGGTATGAGCATTTATGTGAAATTAATTATGTCTATGTATTATTAACCTATGAACGATGCAACCGGTTCTGAAACCTTAAAATTTAGGTTCGTCATTGTGGTTAGTATGGTATATAATATTTACATTTGTTGCATTGTGTAATAATATATGCTTTATCATTTATTGTTATTTATTACATCTATTTTCATTTAGCATTTATTGAAAAAAATATGTTCGATAAATGGGTGACCCGAAAATATAAAAATTGCTGCAAATATAGTCCTAATGAAAATTTTCTGGACCGCATGGCCGAGCTAAGTAGAATCGTACCAAAATTACCGCATTATCTCGAAATTGCGGAGTTTGATGCTGGAGTGGGTATATAAAAACACCCATATGTGCAGTACGAAAATTTTATCAAAATCCGTTAGGTCAGTTAAAGATTTCAGTCTGTAGTAGCCGTACGCAAGGTAGATTTGACACTAAGATTTATCCCCTTATTAGGAACTAATTCTGAAGCGACATTATTGCAACATGTAAGCCATCTCAGGTCACATGGGCAGTACAAATTTTATCTAAATTGGTATACTAAGAATTCCACTGGCGCTAATGAGGGATTCATGTTACATTTGGCCGTCTGTAACATATTGGTCCCACACAGTGGAATGTGCTAAACAGATAAGAAGTATGTCTTTGACGGTCTATAATTTTTGCGAAATTTTCAGAAGGTGATCTGGCTAGAAGTGTTAAGATATTCAAATTTCCTACCCAGAAATTTATAGGGAATGCAGACTGTCGCTAGCAGTCAGCGAGGAAACCTCCATCGGCGTTCATGCAGTGAAAAATTCACCCCGCGTCGCTACAACGATATAACTCGCGTCCGAACACCTAAAGTGAAAATGAGTCATCCCCTCCTGCAGTAAACAACATGCTCCCTTGCAGTGAATACGTGGCGGCACTACTGCTGGTAAGGACATCGTCTCCAACTATGAGTTATGATGACTGTGTACAGAATACCGTCTGGCAAATGTGTATATTGTGTGCCGATATCGTGCAGGCAAAATGATGACTATAAAAGTAACCAAAAATAATGAGGTCAACAGATTTTATGCCCAGTTTAAAGTGTGAATTTTAAAATCTGATAGCTATTTAGCATATAAAGTAACCGATATTTTCCTAAGTAAGCCATTCAATTCTTAATAGCAAATACATTTATTCTGAAATTGGTAGTATTGGATACACCATTCAATGATGTACGATGGCTTCCGCACCGCTCGTTTGCAAAAATAGGATGGCCGTGACGCTCCGGTGCCAAAAGTTACGGGTACCCAAAAGGTCCGGTGTTACGGTGCGAAAAGTTAAGGTTTGATTATACGATATGGCTGGGGCTCCCACTGTTTTCACGGAATCGACGCCACTATAGGCGGTCAAAAGTTCCACCTGATGGAGATATTATAACGTAAATCTGGCATATTACCGATTTTGACATAAGTGTATGATATATCCCTTATAGTTACAACACCGAGACATTTATGAATAGATAATTATGACAGTTCTATATTCTTTTGGAATGGGTTAATCAAGGTATTTCACCATTATTGGTACATAACTTTAGGTCACTTAAGATGCGAAACTGGCGCCAATTAGAACCATTAAATTAAAAACCATGTTAACGTAAACTAATATCCCGTATTCACCAGAATATTCCTATGTGAAAGGTGAAGCTGGTCTAAGGTCAGTATTATACGTATGTCACTGCTCAGAACTAATACTTTAGGTCGCTTGCATTTTTTGAATAAGATATTGTACATATTACGTAATAATTGAATGAGTAAGTTAATAAATGAATAGATAAATAAACAAGTGCAACGGGTGAATAAACGAAAAATATATGCATTACTTCACACTGTTTTGCCGACGATCCATTACACCCTGCGACGCAATATTTGTGGCAACAGCCAGCTGCTGATCCTTTCTCGAAGCACATTTTTTCACGACCACAGTGCTCAGAACAACCATTTCGATGTACTGGAAATAGAAGAAAAAATGACGTTAATATGTTGTTGTTGAAGCAAATGCCCAATATAACAGAGAAACTTTGTAAAGCCTGACTAAACAACGGCTTGTTTCTACAAAGCTATTATAAGTGACAAAATCCCAGCTACCGCCACACGAATAAAATGGGCTGCGTATTTGTGCCGGTGGTGCGGTATAACAACTTGCATGGTGGCTATTTTTTGACCGAAGTTCCCTCTAGCAGCACAAACGGCATTTCACAAAAACTGATTCATGATTTTATTATTATTTCGGAAAAGAGATATTCCGTATTTTAGTTTGATATTTCATATCGATAGCGGAATTAATGAGAATATTTAAAAAAAGAAGATTTACTTTGTTGAAGAGACAGCACTTAACTTTTTAGTGATCTTCGTTAATGAATAGCTACAAATGGCTAGCTTACTTTGATAATATGTTGGCTTCTCTTCACTCTGAGACAATTTTACCTAGGGTTGCAAAAATATTCCAATCTTTCGTACCATCCCACCAGCGCAATTTTGAAGATACAGTGGAAATTTTTGTACTATTTGACTCAGCTCGACGAGTTGAGTAACAAAATATCAATTTCTCGGAAAGACCCAAATATTCTAAACCGCTTACATTTCGGTGCCTTGGCGTAACATGAGTGTGAGCTAAGCTTACAGAGACATTACTTTTGACCTCTTTGGAACCAAACCCCAGTTTTAGGAGTTTGGTTCCAACAATGGATGTATAGTACACATTGGTATATATGGATATATTTAATTGGCAGCTGAATTTTAGTAAAATTTTCTATAACGATTAGATAAGTTATAATTAATCCCTTCATGCCCACTGGTTCCAAATAGACTTAACGCTCATTGCGAGTCGTTGTGTTTACTGAGTTTGTCGTTCGTCGTACGCTTGAACGTGCGTTGTTATTCGCTCACGTTGTGAGGTTCCTTAAGGAACCGAGCAAAAGCTCCCAGATAGCTCAGTGGTTTGCGTACACAAATTTCACCCGTACGGCACGAGTTCGATCCCTGTTGCACGGTTCAGTTTGTCAAATATTTCACAATACAGAAATTAGTTCGAACATGAAAGGAATAAATCGAACAAAAATTTTATTGCCAATATCAAATTGAAAACCAGCTCTGTGGTAAACTGACGATATGTGCGTAAACTGACAATAACCAAAAGTCGGCTAAATCTGTTGGTAAATTTGGCAAAAAATTTGTTTACATTGTCCTATACAAAGTTATAAAATGACACTATATGAGGTTTTCTGTTATCTTTTGCTATTAAAGATTGGAGATTTCACTTTAATACCAGTGATACAAGAAATCCGTTATGTAATTAACAGATTTCAGATTTCAACGATGACTCATCACTTTTAGTTCACGAACGAAAGCGCGCACAGTAACTTGTATAATCATATTTGCGCTGAAAAGGTCCCTCACTTGTTAAACTATTCCAGAAGTGTGCATGTTACGACACAGCTAAGATTTTAGAACTTGCACATTACAAGTATGCCAAAAGGATTGGTTTCACCAGACAAAGTATAGATTAAATCATTCGGACCTAATTAAAATACCGGATTGTATCGAAATAAAAATGTTTAGCCTTCACAGAAACAGATTTGACCCACCGTTGCTGAGCACTGATTATGAATACTTACGGCTTAAAGATTTGGACTAGCTACATGATCATATTTAAACAAATACAAGATCCAACTAGCAACGTTAGGTGGAAAAATTAACTACTGCAATTGGAAAAGCCAGCTATATAACACGTACCTGTGACCGGAATGAGTTTGCACGAAATTAGCGCTTGTTTTATATATTATATAACCAAATCAATAATAAATAAGTATATATTATAATTCGCTAAAAGGTTATGTAAAGTAATTTGCAAGAAACAGCAAAATATGACAGTATTCATACGTTTTTGACAATCGGTTTCGAGTGGTCCCCAACAATGATTTGATCCATTGCAATTACATCGATCCAAAACATTATCTGAAACAGGATTTGAACTATTATCTTAAGGAAAATTGATTTCTGTTAACGAGACAAACAACTGTGCTGTGATTAATTAGATACCAACATAGTTGCGCTGCGGGCAGTAATTGTTATAACACTAATGTGTGAAAGAAATACTAATCAGCTTATATTAGCATTAGGAACGGATATGCTATTATTCAAATTGCTAAATATTTAAACTCTCCAATAAAAATCATTTCAAATATTACCACATCAATAATCGATTTGAGTTATTGGTGAATTAGCTGTAGTTTATGTTTCATGTGCATTAGAGCTTTAAATTAGAGCTTTAAATTTATAGGTGAGCGTTACTTGTATTTCTTTTGCACCAATGTTTATAGCTTTAACGCCAGGCTGAACATTCTTCGAACAGTGAGCATTTCTTCGAAATATACAATCTCTACAATCTGTCATTTTCTAACCAAAGTACACTCGAACCTTTCGAATTTTCGAATTATCATTTTGAACTAAAAGTAACAAATTTTGTTATTATATAATTAAATTGAAGTTCACCTTTACAAGATACAAAATTGTTATCCGAATAATCCGTTTCGACTGTTATAAGGCGTTGTTTGAAGCTTGAACCGAGAATTTGAAACCAGTCAACCGTTTCGAAGTAGCAGAGCTTGGGATTATGGATCAGATGAACAGAACCGCGCACAACAGCTAAAATATTTGTAGATACGAATAAAAACAAACCAATCATGAGTATTTTATAAAATTACATATAAGTTGCTTTGTCTAAACCTGCAACTAAATATTGCTTTCTTATTTGTTTGATATATGCACCTTCTTAAAGTAAATAGTAGCAATATAACAGGTAGGTAAGCCATAATTTACTCCAAATGATAATGTTGTATTCGATTGTAACATAAACATGAATCTCAGCCCCGCACGAACTGTGAAGACAAAAAATTGATAGTTTCCTTTTGGGCGAGGCATTTAGTATGCGCCGGTTAACTCCTCAACTTGCTTAACGAACTATCGATAAACGGTCGTGATGTTTTTATGAACGGCAAACAAGAAGTACTCTGGTGCTGATAAGCTTATAAAATTGTTCCTGAATGAGGCCGCGGTAATATTTGTAATTACATGTTCAGCGAGATGGTCTAGCTGCATCTTGAGAGGCTCCATCAGTTTCGTTTTATGGTAAGTCTTCAATCAGAATGCTTCGTATTCTCATTTTACGTACAAGCATTGCTTGCACATGTATTAGAGCCGTGACTTTGCACCTTATTTGTATTAGACCTTTGTATTAGACCTTATAATTGCCTTGGGCCTTGCTTGGAGCAAGAGGGTCTCCATCAAACAAAGTACGACTACCAGTTTCAGATTTGATTGAACTTAAATTTTGTGCACCCCTTACTTCGAATTGTATTTGCTGATGCAGCTGCTGGTGTGGTTGCTATATCTGCATCAAAAGCATGACTGAAATGTTTGAACATAGTGACAATATGAAAAATTCAGTTATTGAGTTTCTATTTATGTACTGCTGTTGGCCACATACCAAACAACTAGCGCAAGTTTCGATAATTCGTATTTGGAACTTAACTTTAAATCGATATGCTAAAAATGATGAATAACGTAAACTTGACACAAGGACATTCAGTAATGCATAAAAATGACATAAATTGCTGATAACAGTTATTTAACAATTTATGAACCTTCTTTTTATAATTTTACGACTGTTTATAAACGAATTTAGCTTGGCTGGCATAAAAGGCGTTCCGCGATGGATACGATACTGATCTCTTCCATTGTATATTTTTGTTGATTATGTTACAAACTTCGCTATGCCAACTCAATTTTGCTGTATGTAATTGAAAACATTGTGATTAGATCCTTTTATATTTCCTAACAGAAGTGCATATGGATAAAATTAATAAATATCCAGACTGTCTGAAGGATTTATAGTTGGACTTTATGCTTACACGTGACATTGTTACCTTGTCACGCGAATTATGTCACAGCAGCTTAAGGGCTAGGCAAGGACCGCAGCAAAACTACTTAACGTTGATTGCTCAAATACAATTCGAGGTAAGGGGTGCGTATAACAGAAGTTCAATCAAATCTGAAACTGATAGTCGTACCTTATTTTGTTGAGAACCACCTGCTCCAGGCAAAAGGAAAGGGCATTATCGGGCCTAATACACGAAGGCCGCCCTGACCTCCTGTATCGCGACCTGAATCACCGGCGACACAGAAATCGGTACACAATTCCCAGAGTTTGAATACAGTTAAATCATATAATGTTTGCAAAAATTTGATAACTTTTGCAAAACTTTTACACTAATCATTTACTCTGAGAGCGCTTTATTTCATCTTAAATGTGATTGAAAAATCCGAGTCACTTTCTAATTTCAGTGGTAATGAAATTAAGCCGTCAGGTTTATAAGGTGAACTATGTGGCCGAAGTAGACTGCACAATAGAAGATCAAGCTTACAGTGATAACAAATAAAAACAATGTCATAGCCTAGCTAGGGGCCTTGTCAACGATAGGCAAGTTGCGTGGAGATTTACTATAATTTAGTAACAGAGCAGAGATCATCCTATATACGGTGTCTTAATTGTAGGAACGGGGACGACTCCGAATGTGGGAGATCTTGCCAGGATAAAAATACGTAAAGGCATACCAAGCAGAGACCAGAAACGTTAAAAGGAAAAATTCATTCATTTGCAAAATGTATCATTTTTTACATATTCTTATTGACATAGTTTCTGAACGAAAAGCATGACTTCAAGTTAATTTGCCGAAGAGGTACCCGTCCGCTGAAGCCCTTGTTTCCGAGCTTACGGTACCAAAGATTCACACCAGCTCTGATATGTTTATAGCATATACGAAAATCAACGTGTTTGAGGTACAACAGGCACTAACATTTACGAGCAAT
>JASANE010026447.1:0-28808 GCA_030248225.1 Trileptium ribeirensis
GTACGATATATTTAGTTTTGTTGTTGAGGTTAGGAACAAGTTTTCTGATGGGGGTGTATTTCATTCTAAAGATCTCCTTTACCTGGAGGCAGGGGGGTGACAACATTGAGTCTTCAATTTTCATAGATTCGAGAGCAAGGGGGTAATCACTGTGTAATGTATGTAAGTAATCTGGGTATTCTAGATCAACTTCAAGAACATAACTAACATCCCCCTCCTTTTCCCAATTTATCTTTGACAGACGACTCTCTTCTACCCACTTGAATCCATCTACGGGTAACTTCTCAACCATAGTCCATCGATATAAATTATTAGCATCCAAGTACATTATATAGTTTGACTCCTTAGTTGGATCATAATTTTCAAGATACTTGTTGTTGGCTTTGGCATAACGGTGTGAAATCATTGAAATACCTCCTCGTATGCCATGTTCAAAAAACATGTACATGTTGGAGTCTTTCAACAACTCTCACCTAACACCCGTCAACTTTAAACAAGCATCCCATCCAAAACTTGGGAGTGTTATATAATGTACCGGGTCCAACTTAATCATCAATAGCAAAAGTTCTAAAACTTTCAAATACATCACATAGTAATAAAACATCAGTTTTTACATAGAGATCATGATATTGTCCCATGTTCTCTAAATTTAGTTCAGACCATACTTTTTCCGCATGTTTATAATCATCTTCAGTTATATTTTGATCATTCAGTTTATTATAGAACGCATCCATAGAAGGTAGCTGCGTATCATCAAAGCGTTCCCAAAAGTCCATGCAAAGGGTACACACCCTTTCGTAATAATAGTTCCGTATTGTTTCCAAATTCGTCATTGTCGGAAATTTACCATCCTTCTTTAAATTGTCCACCAACGCTTGAAGCGAAGACGATAAAAATTGAAAACTGTCTTTAAATTTGAGCGACCAAGTATATTTTTTGGGTTTCAGACTCTCCTGCGCTGCTGTATTATCTTCGTCTGCAACGTTATCCAACAGTTCATTATCCTCCATATCACTGTCTTCCCCTCACCTAGCAGATCGAGAGATACCACATCAGATAGTTCATCTTCATCAATTTCTAGATGAGGTTGAATGTTTGGTTGCATGGAGTCGTGTATAGCAAAGAGATGAGCGAGGTATCCATTGGGGTCATATGTTGCAGATCGTTGTTGCTGTTCCATAATTTGATGTTGAAGTTTGATGCTAAAGGACAGATAATCCTCAGCACCTTTGGGTATACAATCGAGCTCCATTTTGAGTTGATTGGTTAATTTACCAATCTCTTGCATGATGAGATGACCATCATACTTTCGCAAGTTGTGGAAAAATATATTGACATCCCGGTTTATCTTGTAGCTAATGTTGCATTCATTGTGGACTGCACCGCGGAATCGACCACAAAGATGACAGTGGTCTCTGACACGATCGTACAGCAGTTGTTTAACACAAATGAAACAGTCTTTGGCGTAGTTGTACTGAAACCAATCGTCTTTAATCATTTGCAGCGATATTGGGTTATTGACGCGTTCTTGGTACTTATTACCCAATTCAATTACACTGAGTAAAAAGTTTTTGACGCAGTGTTTACCGCGATATACAACCGGTTTGCCCATCTTCTTGGTATTATCTCCACAGCATTGAAAAATGTCAATCAAACCATAACCAGCGTTTCAAAGAAGCATAGATGGTGTACGGAGCTCGAAGCATTTTATGGGTGTTTCGAAATTGAAGAATGTCGTCTTTGGGGAATGTTATTCGGGTATATTCGTTGTTTTTACACATTTCTATATGGAGATCCAGCTTTGCTTGCGAATATTGAGGGAGCAGACATCGTTGACAAAAATACTTTTTGTGTTGATAACCTCGTTGGCTATGAAGCAACCGATCCAAATCCTTAATCCAGCAATAATGTCCTTTGTATAACAGCAAATTAACCACTCGTTCATAGGGTCCCTCGTATATACGAAGAGGTATTAGTTTGCCTTCGTCATAAGATATCACGCTGACACCAATAGTGTTTAGTTTCTCAAATTTGCAGATGTCACTGACATGAATAGGGAAGTTGATACCGTCGAATTTTAGATTATCGACATAAGGTTCATATTTGGATTGTCGTTGAGGATCCTTATCCGTAGGAAAAATGGCAGACAATATTGCCCATTGGAAACATCTATTATCAGTGTTTTGAACATTGATTATCGCCTTTTTCGACTGAACTGTTTTTGGGAGAGGCTTGTACGTAGCCCGTCTTAGTCCAACGTATCGAGCCAGATGTAAATCCAAATGTTCCACTTGTTTGACTATCCAGCCAGATCCACGTTGAACAAACGTGTCAATGTTCTTTAAAATGTCGTCAAAAATCATTGATGTATGTTGATTGACGGTTGAAAAATTGAGTATCCGTTGTAATTTGCCAGAGAAGGCTGCGCTGATTGTCGTATCAGGATCCATATCCTTCTCGAACGTAACCTTCATTCCTACATACGCCTTGAGTCCATTCCATGTAGAAAGTCGTTCTTTGATTTCAGCCTCCAGCTGTCGTCTGCTATGATTAAGGAAAACAGCAGGGTCCACCACGCTGCGACGTGAGGTAATTTGATAACTCTCCAAAAAACCGCGAAGTGGTTTGGAGAGCAGTGTAAGCATAAAACCAAGCATTTCAGAAATGAAAGCCATTGTAAACTGATTACAAATTTAAAGTACACTAGCTTTTATACCCTTTTCATGTATTCTCTGCTGACGCTGATTGGTTGAATTTTTGGAATTGTGCCAATGGAAGCTTCTAGAACATTCCAAAGTGATGAGTCATTAATTATAATGAATGTCTGTGTGGAGGGGACCATCATATGTATGTATTACGTATACATGTGTATGTATATATTATTTGTTGCGTGGGCGGGGGGACTATTATTACGTATACATGTATATGTATTTATTACATAAGGGTCATTAATCATATTTGACAGGTAATTAATGATTTTTGACAGGTCACGTGACCCAGGGTCATTAATCATTATTTCTCCTGACAGGTCATTAATCATCTGTGCCAGAACCGGCCTTTTCCTACTACTCCCGCCCCCCCCCCCATAACTACACATGAACATTTTAAGATTACTTTAAGTCTATGGAGAATTCAATAGTCGTATAAAACCTGTCAACGATATTCCTTTAGACAAACATCGTTGAAGATAAATGAAATATTTTTAGCTCAAATTTTGATTTCAAATCTCGAAGCATCGTAATTCGTACTATGCACCGTTGTAAATTAGAATCCAATTATGATAAATTTTGATTCAAATTTGATCAAATTATGAGCTCAACTATTGAGCACAAAGTTTGAACGTGTGAAGCACCTAATGCATTGTTTATCTGCTCTTAAGGCGCGTTTGTAGGTTCAAAATTATTCCTCAAAATTTATGATAAAAATTTAAGCTATGGTTTTGATCAAATCTTGTCTAAATTTCAAAGGTTTGCATTTTTGGTGAGATTGAACGCACAAACACTATTCAAGCTTTTGTAGCATAATTACTTTAACAAATCGCAGACAAAGAAGGTATATTTAACATTTTGAGCTTAAATTTAACAAATAATTGTAAGAAACTCCGACACATCATGATTTATCACGATTTCATATCACACATCGCAGTATTGATCAAACCTTGATCAAAATTTGACTTGAAAATGTAAAGATTTGCGATGCTTAAAAATTTGACATCGAAATTTGTGCTCAAAAATTTTCAGGTAACTCATCTTTGTAGTTGATTGGGTTATGGAAGATCACTGAAATGTTTAAACAGTGTTTACATGTTCAAATTCGCCGAAAGTACAGAAAGGTGTTTTCAACTTTTGATGAAAATTTGAACAAAAGTTGACCTAAAACTTGGTTCAAATTGTGAGCTAAAATTTTGAACAGGTGAACGGAGCTTAACAGATACCATTTTGTAAACGACAATATCTATGCTAAGCGCTTCAGTCGGCGAATTTCCAACTGCCGTAAAATTGGTCTTTAAAAGTATGGAAACAAAAAGAAAATTCCATTAAACTTAAATTATGAAAACTTAATCCCTATGCCTAGTTTTGAAGTAAATTTCAAATAAATTAGCTGCCAGAAGATATATTTGAGAAATGAATAGAAATTCGGTTCAACGTCGCAACCTTCAGATTGATAATAGCCAAATGTGGTAAGAGGCACAATTAAAGAACTGCATCTTTGCACCTAAATAGCATAATTGGTTATTCCTCTTTTCTATAAAGCTGTGGGTTTGGTACAGAAATTGCGCGTTTTCCTCGAATTTAGGAAATGGTAACACCGTTTAATAAAAAACAGTATCTATAATGCAGCAACTAAATTCTCAGATTTGGCTAATTTTATTTTTCTGGATAACTTGCAGGTTATGCGTATCCCGGTATAAGAATTTGTATATATCATCGTCTGTTAATGTAAAGTACTTGACCTTGTATTTTGAATTCAGACATAAATTTTGCAAATTCCGCCTGTAAATTTTATTCAGTGCATCAGTTGAGCTCACTGCACCAACTCAATTTATTTCCATAAACTGTTATCTTTGGAGGATTAACTATAGGAAATATATGACTTTAGATACTATAATTTTGATCAATAAGTGAATTGTGAGCAAAATACTACCTTATCAGTCCAAGTATATTTGAAATTTGCTAATGCAGGGCATGACTTAAAAATAGTAGGTACCAGTTAGAGGAAGTTATCACCGTACGTGTTTCACAGTGTGCAATATTTCGTTTCCCCCCCAAAAACAAAAAAACCACGCGCAGCACAAGGAAAAAAAAGACCAGCGCCCCGCAGCAAGAAAAAAAAAAACCACCAAGCACAGAAAAAAAAGCAACACCCCAGCAAGGAAAAGAAAAAACCCAACAGCAGAAAAAAAAAAGCACAAAACACAGAGAAAAGAAAAAAAAAACACCCCCCCAGCAAACAAAAAAAAACACATTTATTCTATGTTGTAGCATTTAATATATTGCCAAATTTATTACATTGCTAGGAAGGACGATCTCGGATGCTGGTTTTGTTTTTATTGTGCGATTTTGGTGTCTTTCCTTTTCAAATATTAATGTCTAGTTATAACGGTAGTTGGCAATTCGCCGATCTAGGTGCTTAGAATATTAACAATATTACAAACACGCCGAAAGAATAAGCAATAAAAGCTGTAAAATTACGAAGCAGTCAGAAACAAATTATTGATTTTAGTTTATAATCTTTTCGATAGAAATGGACCCAACCCACATTGTCTTGTGTTGTGTTAACGGAATTTGCAGTGTGGTGTAAGTCTGACCGGAACGGACGTTGTTACTCACTCGCTTTGTGCAAATGCGTAAGGAACTAAATAATGCTGCTAGATAACTCAGTGATTTGCGTGCGCCACTTTCGCTTGTACAACACCGGTTCGATATATGGTGTCCGCTTGTGTTTGTCAATCGCGACACGATACAAAAACAAAAATTAATTCGGGCATGAAAGGATTAAACAAATAGACGCAAGATAATTTATTATCTTCTTAGTCTTAGAATATCTTCTGTTTTGCATTGATTTCATGCGGCATTAAGCAGTATTATCATATTTGGGCTGGCATTTAGTCTCAATAACAATTAATTTTGTACCAGTTATCATTTTGCGCCAACGAAAGGACTGTTAGGCGATATGTTCAAAGATTACTGGGCTACATTTTAATATGTAAACCGTCGCAGTATGTGGATTCGGTTAAAGCTAATGACAAAATCGATAAATGGAGTCTTCCACATTTAATTTCAAGGCTTATCGGTAAAACAATCGTGTTGTTGCAAAAAGTCTGTCACTCCGACCCTCTAGCAGGATTTAACTAACCAGTCTTCGGCGTTTGTGCTTTCTAAATCATCCAACTTTACTAAAGCATGAAACTTTGTGCGGTTTTGCGTCATGGAAATGTGTGACATGAAAAGGCTGAAAAAGTCTCAGTTACTGCATTGTCAATGAACATGAACTAATGGCATACATTTCGCTAGCAGCGTTTTGCTCTTTAAAGGACAAGCAGTCTATTTCCGGCTATGTACATCACGCAATCAGCGATGAAACGTTTAACAAAATGTTCAGTTTCTAGGGCTCGTTAAACATTGACTTCTCCCCCCCCCTCCGGTGAATCCAATCTTGCAACCTTAGAAAACGCAGAAGCTAAGTATTCCTAACATTCAGCTTTGTATTGCGCTATTATCGTTGGGTTTGAAATGAACACAGTCAGGAACTTTTAAAAATGCGAGCCTGTGCGGCACCAGTGCCATCTGCGACAATATCAACTTCGGTGTGTTGGGAGATACGGTTATCTTCGTTGGATTTAAAATAAGTACGATTAAACTTTGTCACAACAGGTTGGACTAAGCGCGGCGATGGTTATACCTTACACAAGACGAACTTCGGGGAATTGGGTCTCCTTCGACAGGCAAAAAATTTTAGTGTGAAAATTTTAGTATGGTACTGCAATATTTGACCTTGGACAAAGCTTATTTCGGGGCATTGAGTTTTGTGGGACCTAGGGGGTCCTCCTTCAGGTACTGCTAGCCAGGGGTTCAGCAATCGCCGGTCGGGTGCGGGTCGGGGACAGGACTGTGTTGGAATAATCCAAGGGAGGGGTCGGGACACTTACCAGGGAGGAATAATCATGTATTCGCGCCGAGAGGGAGGGAACCCCAACGCTTCAAGGGATAATCCCTCTGTCCCCCTATAAGCACGTATGAGCAGCTTATATCCAGCACTCACAACTGCTTCTGTTAGATAAGTGGGAGGGTGACATAATAAGCAGGTTGATTTTCTGGAATTTTATAAGCTCTGACTAAGCCCAGTGGTGCGCCTTCGAGGCCCATTTTGTTTTATTTTATGTTAATTTCTAGCATAGCAACTGTAACTTAAATTTGCTAAATATTTATAGTTTTGTTAACAATCGCCGCATATTTGCGCGTTGAATTTTTTACAGGGTCTGCAATGCGTATGTGTAAAAATGTATATATCGTTTCTTTCTTGGTAACGTCTAGCAACTATTGATGTTACTTATCTTTTTACTTAGGTAAACAGTATCAGCAGCGTTGTTTTGATTTTTTTCATAGTTGGAACGCAACATAAGTGCAGCCATTAGGCTATCAGTTGCTTTAGGAAATTCAGAAAAAGAGGCAAACGAATAGCATATGACAAGTCTAAAACTGTGTCTCTTACCAGTTTAATATGCACGCAAATTGACGAAATGATAGTGCAATAGACTATCGACCGAGTCGTCGTATGCAAAGCTCGCGTTGGATACCTAGTTGGGTTACGAAGATTTTGCTTCACAGCAGCTACATGTCATCATGACAGTTTTAGCGTGAACATTGTATTATTAACCCGTAATGGCGAATCGTGTCAAATGACGGCTGTGAATGTTAAACAGTGTTGTGTTAACTGAGTTTGTTGCATGATGTGCGTTTGCCAGTGCGCTGTTATTCCCTCGCTTTGCAAGGTTCCGTAAGCAACCGAACAACAGATCATGGATAGCGCAGTGATTTGCTTTCACCGCTTGCAATCATGCAAACCCGGTTCTGGTCCTGGTGTGCACTTCAGTTCATCAAATATTGCACGATACACAAATAGTGATGCCGTTAAATATTAAATTAAGGCTTTACCTTCCTGCCTGCTTAATCATAACACTGTGGCACATAAACACTTTGTTATGCTTGTGTTCCAGGTGTTTTGTTCAAGCAATTTTGTAACATGTTTGAAAAAAATGGAAACACGATGGTCCTAACGAAGAATCGAGTAGCTTTTTCTTTATTATCTGTACCGATACTACAAGGAATAACTTTAGTTGTCACCTGAATCGTCAAAAAACTGTCCATGTGCAGAGAAATACATATACTCCATTTTGGACAATTATTATACATCTTATGCTTCGTTTTGGACATAATGTAGGTCGTAGCCAACTATCAAAAGCTAGCGCTGTGGCATGGCATGCAGTATACTTCGGCCCATAACAGTTGACATGGGCCGTCTCATCAATAAGTTGATAAGCATGAACGTTTCAAAAGTATTTATTATTTTGTGATTAGCATGATTATCGCCGCTTTCAAGGTTTGTTGTATGGAAGTGTTTCAATGCTTAGGTTTGATATTATATGGTTATGGTTTTCAAAACAATCAGGGCGTCTCAAATCACCAGAAACCTCAAGACATGGAGCCGTGGTTTAGGCAACGAAAGCGTTGAGTTTAGTCCTTTTTCCTAGAACCTGGAAGGCTTAAATTGTTTGATCAGAAAATGGTTTGTACTTGTTCTCGAGTAGGCTTAAAACACTGTAGTTACTTAATGCTTATCTAAATGTGCAACATAATGCTTAATGTTCAAACATATTAGATTTACAGAGAATCCGACCGCCGCTCCAACTAATGCCGCAACCACAGCAACTTCACTTGCCGTTCCGTAATTTTATTGAAATAATAAATAGCGGTTAATTGTAGAAAAAATGTTTTTTTCATTGCTGTATCACTGATTCATAAGTAATCACTGGATTGATGAATTTTTATTGACGGGTAGAATAATGGAGTCAAATTGTTTACTTCGTTTATATGCGTTGCTTCGTTTTGCTGGACAAATTTTCCCATAACCGACAACAGACTATGATTTAGGCTATTTGGGATCCCCAACAATTTACGTTATATTTCTTGCGAGAGCCAAGGAATTGAAAAGTGGACAATCCTATTTTGGAAAGTGTTCGGTCACACATAAGAGAGAAATATGTCATGTTGCTTAGTTTATCTTTCACATGGAACCTTCAGTAAAGAGATGACATGAAATTTTAGGAAGGGTACATAAAAAGTAAAAGAAGTCCTGTTGCTTCGTGTATTTTCCACAGGGAATTTTCGGTAAGACAGGTTTTGTAAATTTTGTCATAACTAGGGTGCGAAAAGTTTTGTTATATAAATGCAGCCTTATAAACCTCAAATCATTACAGCTTGGACAGAAAGGCTAATTTTTCTCGCAATTTGCAGAAATAGACTTCGCACAACTTTCGCGCTTGACATACCACTAAAGACTGCCGGGTACTACTCATTTGTGTTTAACCCGTTGTCAGCTTTTTTAACCAATACCACCGTGATTGCCTCGCATATCTGTGAATAAAGCATGTCTATTTTTTGTTGGACAAAATGTTCTGCAAAGCAAGATGCCATGATTGTCCCAATGAGAACACCACAGAGCGGAAGTTGACCTAAACGTGAAACAACTACTAGTTTTGTGAGCTTTCGGAACTGTACCCGTATGTAAGCTGACAAAGCACTTATTGTTCCTACGCGCGTGTACCACACACGATATTGTCGAACACCGGCACCGAACTGCCGGCACGCAACTTGCGAACCAGCAATATAAAGAGTTTGGTTTTTAGAAGCATAGCACACGAAAAGGTTTTGTCTTTATTATTGCAGTTCATTGGCTTCTTTGCCGTTTTTGGTTTTACGACCCGATACCGGTCTTCGTTCAAATATATAGTACTGCACAAAACACCATATTTCGCTATCAGCATCGAAGCTTTTACCAGGACTTGAGCCAAATTTTCAGGCACAGTTTTGATCTGGGGTAAGGGCAGACTAAGGGCAGAAAACGTCATAAAATTTCGTTCTAAAAATGCAAAAGCTGGTTCCTAAAATAAAAGAAATCATGTTTGTTTATCTGATTTGTGGCAGCAATCGGTCCTGCGCCTGTTTCAGGAGATATATCCTAAAACATGGAAATACAATTTCTTAGTTTAAAGTTGTTGAACTGCATTTAATTAAGTTACGTTACGCTTCAGGACACTGCGGTTATTTAAATAAATTGCAATGTTCGCTTCAAATATTTCACGGACGATCCACTAACCTTTATCGAAACTAATGTATAACTTATATGGAACATACATGTACAAATTCGGTAGACATGGCCTCGTCCGTATAATGTTATTTCGAATTTCAAAGCTTACTGCGGATGTTGCAATCTTTACTTCAAATAATTCACAGACAATCTACTAACCTTTAGAGAAGCTAATGTATAATTTATATGGAACATGCATGTACAAATTCGGCAAACATGGCCTCGTCCGTATAATTTTATTACAAATTTCAAAGCTGACTGCGGATGTTGCAATCTTTACTTCAAATAATTCACAGACAATCTACTAACCTTTGGAGAAGCTAATGCATAACATATATGGAACATGCATGTGCAAATTCTGTGAACATGGCCTCGTCCGTATAATGTTATTTCGAATTTCAAAGCTTACTGCGGATGTTGCAATCTTTACTTCAAATAATTCACAGACAATCTACTAACCTTTGGAGAAGCTAATGCATAACATATATGGAACATGCATGTACAAATTCTGTGAACATGGCCTCGTTTGTATAATTTTATTTCAAATTTTAAAGCTTACTGCGGATGTTGCAATCTTTACTTCAAATAATTCACGGACGATCCACTAACCTTTAGAGAAGCTAATGTATAACTTATATGGAGCATGCATGTACAAATTCAGCAAGCTTGGCCTCGTCCGTGTAATTTTATTTCAAATTTCAAAGCTTACTGCGGATGTTGAAATCTTTACTTCAGATATTTCACGGACGATCCACTAACCTTTAGAGAAGCTAATATATAACTTATATGGAACATACATGTACAAATTCGGCAAACATGGCCTCGTCCGTATAATTTTATTACAAATTTCAAAGCTTACTGCGGATGTTGCAGTCTTTACTTCAAATAATTCACGGACGATCCACTAACCTTTAGAGAAGCTAATGTATAACTTATATGAAACATGCATGTACAAATTCAGCATACATGGCCTCGTCCGTATAATTTTATTATAAATTTCAAAACTTACTGCGGATGTTGCAATCTTTACTTCAAATAATTCACGGACGATCCACTAACCTTTAGAGAAGCTAATGTATAATTTATATGGAGCATGCATGTACAAGTTCAGCAAGCTTGGCCTCGTCCGTATAAATTTATTTCAAATTTCAAAGCTTACTGCGGATGTTGCAATCTTTATTTCAAATAATTCACGGACGATCGACTAACCTTTAGAGAAGCTAATGTATAACTTATATGGAACATGCATGTGAAAATTCGGCAAACATGGCCTCGTCCGTGTAATTTTATTTCAAATTTCAAAGCTTACTGCGGATGTTGAAATCTTTACTTCAGATATTTCACGGACGATCCACTAACCTTTAGAGAAGCTAATATATAACTTATATGGAACATACCTGTACAAATTCGGCAAACATGGACTCGTCCGTATAATTTTATTACAAATTTCAAAGCTTACTGCGGATGTTGCAGTCTTTACTTCAAATAATTCACGGACGATCCACTAACCTTTAGAGAAGCTAATGTATAACTTATATGAAACATGCATGTACAAATTCAGCACACATGGCCTTGTCCGTATAATTTTATTATAAATTTCAAAACTTACTGCGGATGTTGCAATCTTTACTTCAAATAATTCACGGACGATCCACTTACCTTTAGAGAAGCTAATGTATAACTTATATGGAGCATGCATGTACAAATTCAGCAAGCATGGCCTCGTCCGTATAAATTTATTTCAAATTTCAAAGCTTACTGCGGATGTTGCAATCTTTATTTCAAATAATTCACGGACGATCGACTAACCTTTAGAGAAGCTAATGTATAACTTATATGGAACATGCATGTAGAAATTCGGCAAACATGGCCTCGTCCGTGTAATTTTATTTCAAATTTCAAAGCTTACTGCGGATGTTGCAATCTTTACTTCAGATATTTCACGGACGATCCACTAACCTTTAGAGAAGCTAATATATAACTTATGTGGAACATACATGTACAAATTCGGCAAACATGGCCTCGTCCGTATAATTTTATTACAAATTTCAAAGCTTACTGCGGATGTTGCAGTCTTTACTTCAGATATTTCACGGATGATCCACTAACCTTTAGAGAAGCTAATGCATAACTTATATCGAACATGCATGTACAAATTCGGTAAACATGGCCTCGTCCGTATAATTTTATTTCAAATTTCAAAGCTTACTTCGGGTGTTGCAATCTTTACTTCAAATAATTCACGGACGATCCACTAACCTTTAGAGAAGCTAATGCATAACTTATATCGAACATGCATGTACAAATTCGGCAAACATTGCCTCGTCCGTATAATTTTATTACAAATTTCAAAGCTTACTGCGGATGTTGCAGTCTTTACTTCAGATATTTCACGGATGATCCACTAACCTTTAGAGAAGCTAATATATAACTTATGTGGAACATACATGTACAAATTCGGCAAACATGGCCTCGTCCGTATAATTTTATTACAAATTTCAAAGCTGACTGCGGATGTTGCAATCTTTACTTCAGATATTTCACGGATGATCCACTAACCTTTGGAGAAGCTAATGCATAACATATATGGGACATGCATGTACAAATTCGGTAAACATGGCCTCGTTTGTATAATTTTATTTCAAATTTCAAAGCTTACTGCGGATGTTGCAATCTTTACTTCAAATAATTCACGGACGATCCACTAACCTTTAGAGAAGCTAATGTATAACTTATATGAAACATGCATGTACAAATTCAGCAAACATGGCCTCGTCCGTATAATTTTATTACAAATTTCAAAGCTTACTGCGGATGTTGCAATCTTTACTTCAAATAATTCACGGACGATCCACTAACCTTTAGAGAAGCTAATATATAATTTATATGGAACATGCATGTACAAATTCGGCAAACATGGCCTCGTCCGTATAATTTTATTACAAATTTCAAAGCTGACTGCGGATGTTGCAATCTTTACTTCAAATAATTCACGGACGATCCACTAACCTTTAGAGAAGCTAATGTATAACTTATATGGAGCATGCATGTACAAATTCAGCAAGCATGGCCTCGTCCGTATAAATTTATTTCCAATTTCAAAGCTTACTGCGGATGTTGCAATCTTTATTTCAAATAATTCACGGACGATCGACTAACCTTTAGAGAAGCTAATGTATAACTTATATGGAACATGCATGTACAAATTCTGCAAACATGGCCTCGTCCGTATAATTTTATTTCAAATTTCAAAGCTTACTTCGGGTGTTGCAATCTTTACTTCAAATAATTCACGGACGATCCACTAACCTTTAGAGAAGCTAATGTATAACTTATATGGAACATGCATGTACAAATTCGGCAAACATGGCCTCGTCCGTGTAATTTTATTTCAAATTTCAAAGCTTACTGCGGATGTTGCAATCTTTACTTCAAATAATTCACGGACGATCCACTAACCTTTAGAGAAGCTAATATATAACTTATATCGAACATGCATGTACAAATTCGGCAAACATGGCCTCGTCCGTATAATTTTATTTCAAATTTCAAAGCTTACTTCGGGTGTTGCAATCTTTACTTCAAATAATTCACGGACGATCCACTAACCTTTAGAGAAGCTAATGCATAACTTATATCGAACATGCATGTACAAATTCGGCAAACATTGCCTCGTCCGTATAATGTTATTTCGAATTTCAAAGCTTACTGCGGATGTTGCAATCTTTACTTCAAATAATTCACGGACGATCCACTAACCTTTAGAGAAGCTAATATATAATTTATATGGAACATGCATGTACAAATTCGGCAAACATGGCCTCGTCCGTATAATTTTATTACAAATTTCAAAGCTGACTGCGGATGTTGCAATCTTTACTTCAGATATTTCACGGATGATCCACTAACCTTTGGAGAAGCTAATGCATAACATATACGGAACATGCATGTACAAATTCGGTAAACATGGCCTCGTTTGTATAATTTTATTTCAAATTTCAAAGCTTATTGCGGATGTTGCAATCTTTACTTCAAATAATTCACGGACGATCCACTAACCTTTAGAGAAGCTAATGTATAACTTATATGAAACATGCATGTTCAAATTCGGCAAACATGGCCTCGTCCGTGTAATTTTATTTCAAATTTCAAAGCTTACTGCGGATGTTGCAATCTTTACTTCAAATAATTCACGGACGATCCACTAACCTTTAGAGAAGCTAATATATAATTTATATGGAACATGCATGTACAAATTCGGCAAACATGGCCTCGTCCGTATAATTTTATTACAAATTTCAAAGCTGACTGCGGATGTTGCAATCTTTACTTCAAATAATTCACGGACGATCCACTAACCTTTAGAGAAGCTAATGTATAACTTATATGGAGCATGCATGTACAAATTCAGCAAGCATGGCCTCGTCCGTATAAATTTATTTCCAATTTCAAAGCTTACTGCGGATGTTGCAATCTTTATTTCAAATAATTCACGGACGATCGACTAACCTTTAGAGAAGCTAATGTATAACTTATATGGAACATGCATGTAGAAATTCGGCAAACATGGCCTCGTCCGTGTAATTTTATTTCAAATTTCAAAGCTTACTGCGGATGTTGCAATCTTTACTTCAAATAATTCACGGACGATCCACTAACCTTTAGAGAAGCTAATATATAACTTATATGGAACATACATGTACAAATTCTGTGAACATGGCCTCGTTTGTATAATTTTATTTCAAATTTCAAAGCTTACTGCGGATGTTGCAATCTTTACTTCAGATATTTCACGGACGATCCACTAACCTTTAGAGAAGCTAATGTATAACTTATATGGAACATGCATGTACAAATTCGGTAAACATGGCCTCGTCCGTATAAATTTATTTCAAATTTCAAAGCTTACCGCTGATGTAGTTTGGGAACACCGAAAAGGATGTGTTAGTTACCTAAGCCCGGAGGCCTTCAAAAAGACTCTGTTCTGCTGGATATATTGTGTTTCAAAATCAGATATGCTTTCTGTTCAGTTTTTGGTTTTCAGAACTGCTGGAGTATCAGGTATAATGTAAATGCAAATTTGTTCAGCTTGTATTGTATATGATAGACTTTATGCTGCAATATTGTGTTTATACTTCTCGCAATTGAGAAGTCTTTAAAAGTATTCAATTGGTATTATATGCATTTTACCGGAAGCTTTGGTGGCATTAATTTTCTTAACTGTGTCTGCTATTATAGCTTTGCATCAAACTCGCACCTTGAAGCAGAAAAGGGCACTTTAATACGACCAGGGACCGAGTGAATTTCTAGTTGAGTACATTATTCAGACAGAGTAGGCTTAAACAGTAAGCAAATCAGCTGGATTATCTTATAATTCACACTGTTTCCGGTCACCTTTTGAAGTAGTACTAAGTAATTAAATATTAGGACAAACAACAGTTTATATTACCCATTCTTCATGTACAAATTTTCTATTAGGCTGAATTTCGTACATTTAAGGTCATTAAAATTCGAGATAAATATCCATCTATATCGTGGAATGAATTCCCAGATCAATGCAACAGCTATTATTAAAAAGATTAAGTGACTCGATTGGCGAGTTCCCAATGGCAATGCAAATTGGCTTTTAATAATACTTTGAAAAAAGAAACAAAAAGGTAAAACAAAAACTAAAGTCATAATTAGTCATCTTAATGCCTAGCTATGTAATAAAACACTAAATGTAATTCAGAAATAAAAAAAGCGGAAATCGCTTGGACCGTGTACGTCGCAACCTTCAACTAGGACATAGTCAAATTTAATAAAATCACAAATAGGCGACTATATCTTAAAAAAACGGAAATCGTTTGGACCGGCTACGTCGCAACCTTCAACTAGGACATAGTCAAATTTAATAAAATCACAAATAGGCGACTATATCTTAAAAAAACGGAAATCGTTTGGACCGGCTACGTCGCAACCTTCAACTAGGACATAGTCAAATTTAGTAAAGTCACAAATAGGCGACTATATCTTAAAAAAACGAAAATCGTTTGGACCGGCTACGTCGCAACCTTCAACTAGGACATAGTCAAATTTAATAAAATCACAAATAGGCGACTATATCTTAAAAAAACGGAAATCGTTTGGACCGGCTACGTCGCAACCTTCAACTAGGACATAGTCAAATTTAATAAAATCACAAATAGGCGACTATATCTTAAAAAAACGGAAATCGTTTGGACCGGCTACGTCGCAACCTTCAACTAGGACATAGTCAAATTTAGTAAAGTCACAAATAGGCGACTATATCTTAAAAAAACGCAAATCGTTTGGACCGGCTACGACGCAACATTCAACTAGCACATCTTCAAATTTATTAAAATCACAAATAGGCTACTATATCTTAAAAAACGGAAATCGTTTGGACCGGCTACGTCGCAACCTTCAACTAGGACATAGCCAAATTTAATAAAATCATAAATAGGCGACTATATCTTTGCGACAATATATTGTAATGGGTTATCTTTCTTTTTTATTAAGCTGTGACTTTGGTACAAAAATAGCTTATTTTTCTCAATTTTTGTGTACTAACGGCCCAACAGTAGTTAGGATAATTTGTATATATAATAAATATATGCGTATTCTTCTGGTTTCTGCGTCGTTGTTTAGGAATATTTCAGTTGAAGTCAAACATTTTTACATGCTTGCTATGTAGTAGTAGTAGTGCCGAGTGCTTCGTTTATTAACCTCGTTATTACCGGCAGTTTATATTAGTTTACTAAGAAACCGGTCATTGAAATGCCAAAAACAACTAAGCATTGTAAAATACAACATAGTATTGTTCAATTTGACAACTCTAAATTATTAGCGATAAGTTAACTACACAAAATGTTTTGTTCTGTGTCATGGACTGTTATATAACTTAGGGTACACGGTAAGGTTGTTATAATCGGCGTTCTTCCAAACTTGGACTTCAAAATGAAGTCTGTCAAGGCAAATGCTATATTCTTTTGTTCAAGGGGTAATGCACTTTTCAATTCAAAATAGGTATACTAAAAAGTGACGCGACAGAACCGCAGTTCGCGAAGAACTTTTGGTATCATTAATTACTCATTTGCTTCCCGGTGACTTTTCTGGAACATCTTGTTTTTCTGTCAAACATTGCTATTCAATATCCGAGTCGACGAGGCTTAAATTGATATATTCGAAACCAAATCGCCTTAGTCTATCATATCAATTACAACAATTCCGTACACTAGAATTAATTTATAGGCAATGATTGTAAGCGTAACACCCAAAATGTTTACTTATTTGTAGCAGTATAAATGTTGAAAGTAAAAGTAGCAAAATATTTATTTTTCAAGAACAAATAAGACGTCGCTTTAAGGGTTACAACTTATATTTTACTTCTGTTACATTTTACATTATAATGTTAAAACGCTTTGATTGATAACTGAGCAATTCTCGAAACTAGATATGATGAAGCTGGATTCATGCTAGACTGCTATTGTATACGTATATGCAAAATTGTGAGCCTTTTAACACGTGGAACACTTGTTCGTGGCATCAACAGAGACGTATCCGGGACATTGTTTTGGGGTCTCATGACGAACCGAAACTGTGTTGCACCATGTATAGCTTTGTTAAGTTTTTGATTGCCTTAAATTACCCAATAATAAGAGACAATACAACTGGAGGGCGTCTTTACAGTCGGAAATTTGGAGGAAACCTTTTCAGCAAAATGCGGACACCAGGTAAAATTTTGTGGCCATCCGATACTCTGAGTATGCCACCACTGGGTGAGTCACTGAGTTACGTTGTTTAATAAAGCTAGTTCACTTGTTTTTTGTGCCACGTGGTTTATTTGTTTGTGACGATAAATTATTTGTATACTGAAAGCCTTCGATCTGAGAGATACTTACAATTGCCGTGAAATGAGGAATTGCTAAATTTAAATTATAAGCAAAAAGGTTCAACACTATGTGTCTACAAATGTTGTTACAACTGTTATTTTAAGAATTACTTAAAAACTCTAAAGGTGTGTCTCATTTTATCCTTCAAAATAACATGAATAGAAATCACCACTAGAATCTCGGACCCGAGCGTGGTTTCATCAAGTGCTCATTTTGTGAAATCACCTTGTAACAGGCTTTGTGTTTGATGTATATAGTACACTAAAACCTCTGTAAGCTTGAACCCATTGAAAACCCTAAAAGCTTGCTGAAAACAAACTTCGACAACAACTGAAAACGTACAAAGTATTCGTGCTAAACTCCAGATAACAAATTTATCTTATCCAGCATAATGAATAACTTTTACATAGAACATTCTTCATACACTGTACACAGTACATAACCAAGATACTGAAGACTACATTTAGGTGACCCTAAACCGATTGAAACATCTGAAATGGTACCACCTATTCGTGCTGCGCTCTGGATAATGAAACTGTCGTATTCAGCGCACCCACAAAACCTATATACAAAACAATACGCAGAAAGTGTTAGTTGTTGAACAGTAATAGTGGTTTAAGTGCCGTAATATCATTGAGTTTAGCGCTTCTATACCTTATGAGTAAGTTCTCAAGAATGCGTAGCAAGTCGTTGGAATTTCTTGTATCATGGCCAGATTGTACTATGATCGAAAAGTCTTGAGTTCTAAGAACAGTGTTACAAATAGAGCCATGTTGCAAAACTGCCGAATTATGGGTCTGAACATTGTTTAGATTTTTGCCAGTTCTGGCGGAAATTCCAATATGCTCTGAAATCCACGTTGAAAGATATCGGTAGGAACTACCGATGTAGTCCGCTTCACAAGCGGAACAAGAGAACTGTCGATAAACATGGCATTGATTTGGCTTTAAAGATGTTCTTCCGGATGCCCTCAAGTCTTCCGTTGTTAATCAGTTCTCTTGTCCCGCTTGTGAAGCGGACTACATCGGTAGTTCCTACCGATATCTTTCAACGTGCATTTCAGAGCATATTGGAATTTCCGCCAGAACTGGCAAAACGCTAAATAATGTTCAGACGCACAATTCGGCAGTTTTCCAACGTGGCTCTACTTGTAACACTGTTCTTAGAACTGAAGACTTTTCGATCATAGCACAATCTGGCCATCATACAAGAAATTCCAACGACTTGCTACGCATTCTTGAGAACTTCCTCATAAGGTATAGAAGCCCTAAACTCAATGATATTACGGCACTTAAACCACTATTACTGTTCAACAACTAACACTTTCTGCGTATTGTTTTGTTTATATTTACTGTTTGCTGGCTTATTATATATATATATATATATGGACCATTCTTGGTGATCTTTACTCTGTAGTTTACAAAATTACTGAAGGCATACTATATTATGCAAATTGCGTTCGTTGACCTATACCCATTGAAAACATCCGAAAAGTCATGAAGTGTTCTTGCTGTACTTTACATAACCAAACCATCCTATTCAGCGCACCGAAAATCTATATAGACCATTCTTGGCGCTCTTCACGCAATACATAACCAAAATAATCAAAACACAGTACATTTTGGAAATTGGGTGAACCGGGTATCGACCTTAAATCCCTTGGAACCCCATAAAAAAGGTAAGTTATAGGCAAGATGGACTGTAGATAGCAAAACCGTCGTATTCATCGTGTTTTATAATCTAATAGACACGCGCTGTAGGTAAAACACGCAATATCCCGAAATTTAAAAAAATCATTATTTCACGCAACCATGTTCAGGCCGAAAGCGCACAGGGAGTGGTCGTACAAAAAAGTTGTGGTTAGCAAAGTTGTAACATCTCCATGAGCTGAACTTCGGTTTTTCGATGTGAAGCCTGTGTCGCGAGTTATGTGCAGTGAAAGCTGGTGCCCGTGATGCCAAATTCGGCAAAGAATCTTTAAAAAGCTGTTTTTTTACAATTTTGACCCCAAAAGACGGTGTCGAAGCAGTGGCTAAAGAGCACGCCTCGCCACTTTTGCTATCGAATAAAAAATAGTAAAATCCATTAAACCAAAGATGAGTTATGCGGGGCAGAAACAGACAAAAACAAATTTTTACAATCGTACGCCCTAGTAACCTCAATGGAAAGTCCATTCCCTTCGCTCGTACCGTTTCAATAGAATGCTTAAAGTTTGAAACCCATTCATTTAAAAGACTAATAAAAATGTTTTTTTATTTCCAAATCTTGACTTTAGTGACGCGATAGAGTTATAGTAAGCATAGCTAATAGCTCATGTTATTCAGCTTGCGACGACAGAATGTTGCTTTTTGCTTCATAAGTACATAGCTAGGCACAAAAGGTTTCTACACAATAGATTGCTCCGCTAAAGCACAGCAGTGATTTTTATTATCGCATGATCTTCAACTTACTTGCTATCGCGTGTCTGTTCCCAAAGGTGATTAATCTCTTAGTGAACATTTAGCTTATATTACCTATAGGCGATCCCTTTTCAAATATAAGCAGCTTGTTGTCTTCGCATTGGCCAATACATCTCGATCGTCTAACCTGTAAATTATAATTCTTCACCACTATTAATGATTTTGCGGTAAAACAACGTCCTTATGTACCTAGTACAATAATTTTTTCTTAGAAAACAGTCGTAATTAATTGAGCGAACGGAAGTTTGTTATATTAAACAAAACAAAAGGTAAAATGACAGAATTTAATCAATGTTCAGAAATGCAATCACAGGGGTTTTTTGCGAGTATGGAAAACGTCGGTGTTTTGTATACAAGTTAATAGATTTTAATACAGAAAACTAGTACGTAAAACATTTTATCTAAAGACCAATATCTTGCTATGTCGGTTTCATAATATGGTAATACGATGGTACAAGACTTTGCTCGAGTAATAAGCATGGGCGTGGAAATGGTTTAGCCCTGGGGGGGTGGGCGGCCCCAAATTTTGGCTGCTGGATCGCACGTATACTACAGGACCCTACTCATTTGAGCTTTCCCCAGATTGGAAAATCTTCCAACGCTAGTTGGAACCTTCGTAGGTTATAGTTGTGTTTTGGAAAGCCTGCTGTATGATAAGTTGTAAAAATTAGCTGTAACGTTTTAGAGAAATTTTACAGCATATCCACTGGCGTATAGAATATTTGGGGTCTTTACCTTTATCCCCGAGCCGGAATTACTTTAATTTGCAAGATACATGCAATATTTTGGCACCATTTGACTCAGCTCGGTGAGACGATTCAGATAATGCCCATTTTATCTACATTCCGTACAAAATTGTTTTTCGATTTTTTTGATGTCCCAATGGTTTTTCAAAAATTTTTTTCTTCTGAATATGATAATCTTGGGTACCGTTCAACTCGGCTTCATGAGGGAAATTTACTGGTATGTAGCTTATTAAAATCTAAGCCAGCGTTAGAAAGTTATGAGCGCCCAAGTTATCCTGAGGGGCGAAAATAAAATGCACGCCATGTCGTTCTCGATATACTAAGCGTAAGCCTTAGTCTTAGCCAAACCTAAGGTCCTTATATAAGACATACACTAAGCCTAAGCTTAAGTCTGAAGCTGCGGCCCCCAGCTGTAAGCTCTTCTTTTTTCAACGTCACAACGTACCGACCCTTAGGTTACTTTAGCCATATGCGCAATGGAAACATAATAACAATTTGACAAAACTAGGGGTCGCACATTTGGATTTACATCCGCAAGGCAAAAACTGGGCGGTAGACCACCCCTGATACCACCTGTGGTAGTGCTCCAGCCAGCAAACTCATGCATTTTGCATGAATAAGGCGGTAAGTAAAGCAATGTCCAGGTTATTGATCAGATACAATGAATTTGTTACAGAACTATGAATACGATTTAGGACCGTGAATTTAGATGCTGCTATTTGTTCACACGCATTCACTACCAACGTTGGAGAACATTAGGTCACTGAACAACTTACCTTTTGTTCAACACATTACCGCTTAGGCTATTTTGTTACTTACGGAGCTTTGTGCTTCAACAAACAATATTTCACGGCTGCTGCTGTTGCTATAAATCTCTCCTTATGTTTACGAAATATATACCCGATAATCGTGATAAAAATCATTGGGCGACTCACAGGCTATCTTCATTACTGCATCGTAAGCTGTGTAGCAATGGCACTCTATCTTTATCTATGACGCTATTCAAGATATGTTTACACGGTGATACTCCACGCTCATAGTTCGGGCATTTGTTGAAAACGTTATGCCACCAGTTTATAGGTACTTGCAGGATAAGCACTTACAAGTTATAGCAAAGCACTTACAATATTAAATGTTGCTTCAAGCAATGAACTGAACGGAAAATGTGAGTGCTTTAGCATTGTAGCAAAATTTGATTGTGGAATACTATGATGTTCCCAGTGGAAAATGTTCTTTCCCGTTATCTCCCCCAGCCCGAACTTCGTCAATTTTGAAGATACAGAGCTAATTTGGTATCAATCGATTTAGCTCGATGAGGCAGTTCAGAAAATGCTCACTTTACCCACGTCCCTGAAATTTTGTCGATTTTTTCAGGTCTCAATGAGAGTTCCCCTGGAAAGCCCAAAATTTTTTCGGAATATGGTTATGTTGGGTACCGTTCGACTCGGCTAGATAAGAGAAATATACTGGTGTGTATTTTATTGAAATCTACGGCACCATTAGAAAGTTATGAGGCCCAACTAACCTTCGGGGCGCTTATTTTATACTGTTTATACATTTCAATATGACCACCTCATTTTCAAATCGCGGTTACATTCATGTTTGCTGGATTAGAAATAATTTCAACAAAAAACACTCTTAAGCGGTGAACATAGACTCTTAATTGAATACGAGAAGTCTGACTAAGTCAGTTGTTCAGCACCCGAATATAGACAACCGTTTTTATACAGAAAGCGTGCGTACATATGTTAATACCTGAGCTTATAGTCTAATCGCAGCTGTTTTACTGATGTACTACAGCCCAGAGAAAAAAATTCAAAATGATATCAGCATAAGGCTGTGCTCTAGTCAAATCCCGAGTATCAGGAGAGGAATTGATAATTTTAGTACTAAAAATACGGTAAAAGAAATGGCTCAAAATTTTTTCTATAATCACTTGGTAACCAATATACTTTAGCGGTGTTGCATTTTGTTAGGTCGTACGACAGTGACAGCTAAGTTGTTGATTCAAACCGGTTTCGTCAAAATTTACATTCAATTTTTGTCAACGTTTTCAACTTTACATTCAATTTTTGTCAACGTTTTCAACTTTACATTCAATTTTGTCAACGTTTTCAACTTTACATTCAATTTTTGTCAACGGTTTCAACTTTACATTCAATTTTATCAGCGCTTTCAACTTTACTTTCCATTTTTGTCAACGTTTTCAACTTTACATTCAATTTTTGTTAACGTTTTCAACTTTACATTCAATTTTTGTCAACGTTTTCAACTCTACATTCAATTTTTGTCAACGTTTTCAACTTTACATCCAATTTTTGTTAACGTTTTCAACTTTACATTCAATTTTTGTCAACGTTTTCAATTTTACATTAAATTTATGTCAACGTTTTCAACTTTACATTCAATTTTTGTCAACGTTTTCAACTTTACATTCAAATCTTGTCAACGTTTTCAACTTTACATTCAATTTTTGTCAACGTTTTCAACTTTACATTCAATTTTTGTCAACGTTTTCAACTTTACATTCAATTTTTGTCAACGTTTTCAACTTTACATTCAATTTTTGTCAACGTTTTCAACTTTACATTCAATTTTTGTCAACGTTTTCAACTTTACATTCAATCTTTGTCAACGTTTTCAACTTTACACTCAATTCTTATCAACGTTTTTAACTTTACATTAAATTTTTGTCAACGGCTTCAACTTTACATTCAATTTTGGTCAACGCTTTCAATTTACATTCAATTTTTGTCAACGTTTTCAACTTTACATTCAATTTTTGTCAACGTTTTCAACTTTACATTCAATTTTTTTTCAACGTTTTCAACTTTACAATCAATTTTTGTTAACGTCTTCAACTTTGCATTCAATTCTTATCAACGTCTTCAACTTTGCATTCAATTCTTATCAACGTTTTCAACTTTACATTAAATTTTTGTCAACGGTTTCAACTTTACATTCAATTTTTGTCAACGTTTTCAACTTTACATTCAATTTTTGTCAACGTTTTCAACTTTACATTCAATTTTTGTCAACGTTTTCAACTTTACATTCAATTTTTTTCAACGTTTTCAACTTTACATTCAATTTTTGCAAACTTTTTGTCAACGTGTACATAAAATATGCATAATCGCATTGCAGAATTCAGTTGCCTTCATAAGATCTCTTTAGGAATCCAATCGCTGCCGTCCGCAAGTTGGCGTGGGCAAACGTTTTGCATTCGTTCGCCTATATTGAAAGCCAAATCTTTACGTATATAGCTTGATGGGCTTTACCCAAAATATGAGTATTACATTTACAAGGTCCGGCACAGAAAATGCAGAAGTATATCGAATATTCTAAATGTCTCGTATTTGTGACAACAACGTGCCTGTTTTTGGAATTGTAATTATTGCAAGAAATAGCAAATATTGAACGATTTAACTGTAATAACTGATTTATTAGACACTGTAATAACTAAACAAGATATAACTACCGCCTTTGTAGCCATTAGTGCATAGACGGTTTTATTTGACATATATAGCGTTGGTTCTACGTAATAGCCCTATTCAATAAATACATAAGCTATAATAAAAAAATATTGATATCAATTATACAGTTACATTCTGCTTCTTTTACATTATTATGTTCTCATGGGTTGACGTTTTTTTTCTTCTCTATCCGCTTGTCGCCCATGTGTTAAAAACGATCATAGTATCGGTTCGTTTCGTTGCTTCGCAACATAATTATTTGCGCACGCACGAGTTTGAAAGTTGAGAACCGTATCAGGTGCTTTTAGTTAGAACAGAGTAAGAGCAAAGCCGGAGACAGGGCAAAAGCCAGATTTAATAGCAGCTGCGTCTGTCTATGTATTCTTACAATTACTCATTGCTCTATTTTGTTTAAATATCTAATTATTATTATATATATTCATGTTTTATAATGCTGCGTTATGCGTGGCGATGAGTTCTAGCTAGGCCACCAGCGGCGTTGTCATGTCTTCAAATCTGAGGTCTAGCGGTGTGTCACAAAATTGTGGGTGGAAGAATAGTCTCTGGCTTCCTGATTCCCAAAGGCCACCGTTCTATCATCATTGTTAGGAATTGTACCTAGTTTACAAATGTGAGTAGGATTACTATTCATTCAGTTTACGCAATTTCTGAATATAGTCTGCGTGATTAATTACCTTAAACTAATTTTATTTAACGAAATATTTGGTAAGATATTGTCAATGTTTATGATGAGTCTTGAGTAAACACCGTCATGTATCGCTTCAACAGGTCTAAGTAGCTTATTTATAAAATTATAGTGTATCCTCGTTTAGCACAGTTTCCGCATTTAAGCTATTATAGATTAAAGAAACACCCACAGGTAGTAAGTGTAGACTCATCAAAAATGTCGAGGGTTCAACATAAACCATGTTATTTTTCAAAACATTTGTGCGAACGGAATATGACTATATTTCTCACTCGCAACAGTTCTCATTTATGTCCTTGCTGTCTCTCTACCAATTTTATACAGCAGTAGAGGAAATTTTGATTTTAGGCTAAGTCAGATAACTTACTACTGGTAGCCGGAAATGTTCGGATACATTTTTAAAACCAAAATAAATGCTCAAGATTATCGTAGAAGGACTTCAGGAAATCGAGATATTTCAATGACAACGCCTTTGTGAAATGTCGAAATTTATTCATTATATATTTAATTTGAAATATCAAAATATCAAATTTGATTTTAAATTTTGGAATAGCACACCACAGTCGACATCTTGGGCGGGGTCCGGATATGGCTATGGGTTGCTTATATATATGTTAGTCAAACTGATCTTGTTTTGTGCAGTCACATAACGACTATAAATGGTTTTATCTCTTCAGCAAAGCATATACTGTCGTTTTACAAAGCTACATTTAATTATTCTAATTGGTAGAGAATGCCACCCTGATTTCGATGTTGCGTATTGCAAGATTTTGCGAACGCTTCCGGCTATACAATGCAGTAACGCATCAATGTTGAACACCATCTCAAAATATTTAGCTGTGCGGAATCCTCACACTAAAGTTTGGTAGAGAATGGCGCGCCATTCCCCAAGATTTTGCGAATGTTACCGACATACAATGCAGTAACGCATTAATATGAAAAACCTTATATATCTATTTAACTGTGCGCACTCCACACAATAAAACTTGGTGGAGAATGGCACCCAGATTTCGAAGTTACGTACTGCAAAATTTTGCAAAGATTGCTGACTATACAATGCAGTAACGCATCAATGTTGAACACCCTCTTGATATATTTCTTTCCTGCAATAACGGCAGAAGAAAAATAAATTAACAAGCAAACAAATCGCAGTTAAATTAATGATTTTCGCCAGCTTAACAATGATTGTTCAATGAGCAGACCGAGAAAGCAATTATATAACCGCTAAATTCCGTCCAGCCAAATATTTTTAATGAGTCTCAGAGTAATGAGGGCGCAGCTATAGACTAGTGCGTCATTCATGGCACGCTGAGTGCGGGGTGATACCATTTTTTGACCTACAGAGGATACATATTTTCTGGTATATCTAGAAATACTGATGTCATCTAAGCTCGTCTTCGTCTAAGCTAAACCTACAGATTGCTGAAGTCACATTTTGTCAGACACACAGATAAAAAAGACAGAAACAAAACTGTTCGCAAAAAATCATGGTCAATCCTTTATTTTATATCATGTTTTAAGGTAATATCGTTAAAATCACTACATGTTCACAATAAAGATTTTTGAGTTGGCTGAAGACGACGACATGATTCATTCAAACATACCTGACCTGTGACCCGGATATCCATTTTGGATTGGTCACAATATCCCTTGATATCCTACCGATGGTTGAGCATGATTTCACTGTCTCCAATCCCATACACTTTGGAATGCATAACAAATTGAAAACATGTAGTTAGCAGACCGCACGCTGCGCATTGGTGGATTGACCCACTGTCAATTATATAGTTTTAACATGCTATCGTGGAGGTACCTCTAGGATATTAAAAACCGGCTTAAAACTGTAGGGATTATCCTGTTAATTTCACTTGCCCAGATTACCGATTTTGCTATATGCATCCCAGATTCTGCAGCTTATTCCTGCCACAAACATTACCGTAATGTCGGAAAATTTGTCAATCCTAAGTTCCTGTTTATCTTACACTGTGACATAATAAGTACAGAAAACAGTGTGAACTACTTACAGGGTACAACGATTGTTGATGTTCAAGTTAGACCTCCACTCATAGAAATGGCAAATTCATTTTTGTATATTAAGTATATAAGGACATAATTTCTGATTATCTGCAGAACTTTAACAGAATTCTCTAAAGTTCGACATAAAATGCTGAAACGCACACTATTATTAGCTTTCTAAGACGCTGAATGTTTTGTCCAGACTATTACTTTATCAAAATTTGGAGTCAACATAAAAGTAGCCCATTTGAACTAACCTGAAATTCTTTAGGTGCTTTAGTGAACAAGTCGACTAAGAAATTCATGAAGTTATCCATTCAGTTATAGATATGTATCTTCCTTGGCGTGAAGATATAGCGACTTAAATATTGAGCACCTACTCAGCAAATTGCGCCACATTACTTTGTTGAATTTATTATATTAAGTTCTTGGTACTACAAAGGGTGACAGTATTCGACTCTGCTGCTGAGTTTGGCAGTCTTCAAGTTTCATATATTATTGCTCGCTGTAATTCACGGTCGTTTTGATCCTTTTACGACTCACCTTTTTAGTCGTACATATGACCCACTGCCAGGTTCTTGCAGTACCGGTTGGACTCCATCATATTTTTGAACTTTTACACCCTACCATGTTCTTGCATTACCAATTTTTCACCACACACATATTTTTGGACCCCGCCAGGTTGTTCACCATCAACCGTAGACTCATATAGGTTTTTGATAACCAAATTCAGACACCCAGATTCCTGGAAGGTCGAGCATTACTGTTAAATCTTCAACAAATTATTTAGGTGCGCACT
The DNA here is from genome assembly GCA_030248225.1 of Trileptium ribeirensis. Lineage (NCBI taxonomy): Eukaryota > Metazoa > Nematoda > Enoplea > Enoplida > Thoracostomopsidae > Trileptium > Trileptium ribeirensis. Next base: position 27,962 of record JASANE010026447.1, read on the forward strand.
GCAGGGGACTGCAATAAGCTGGCCTGTTCGTCTACTTTATTTAAACATATAAAGTCGACACTTGTCAAATAACGGCCCGAAATATTTTGCCAGAAACAGGAGTCTTAAGCGTTTAGTTTTGTACATATTGTGCATTGCCATGCCAGAAGATGCCATGCCATGCCTATATTTTGGGTCTTGGGAATATAAACATAATGTTTATTGACATTTCACGTAGTATATACCGGTCATTATGCCATAGCTTAGGTAATTGCCTTCTGGCGCCGCAGTTAGCCCGCTAGTCTGAATATGATTGTGTTGTAGATCGCAGGATTCTTAGTTCATCAAGGAAATTGATTTAATATTACGTAACGTTTTTTAGCAGTTTCTCTTAAACTTTAATAGTTTCTGCAACAGTTCCTTTTAAAGTTATATAGCTTTTGTAGCTGTTTTTTTAAAAGTGACATGTTTTTGCAGCAGTTTCCTAAAATTGACACAATTTCAGATCCAGTTTTTCTAAAAGTGGCTCAGTTTCTGCAACAGTTTTTTTCTAAACGTGGCACAGTTTTTGTAGCTGTTTTACAGTGACACAGTTTCCGTAGCTGCTTCTCTAAAAGTGAAACTGCGTCTGGTTGCAGTTTTTCTAAAAGCAACGCTGGTTTGTAGCATTTCTTCCAAAATGTCATAGTTTCTGCAGCAGTTTTTCTAAAAACTTTACAATTTCTGTAGCATTTTGTCAAAAAGTGACACTGTTTCTGTTCGCAGTTTTTCTATAAATAACTCCGTTTTTGCAGCATTTCTTTTAAAGTAATACGGTTAGTGTAGCAGTTTTTTTCAAAAATTTGGACACAATGTGCAGTGACTACAC
>JASANE010026448.1:0-55783 GCA_030248225.1 Trileptium ribeirensis
TTATGTTTACGGCAAAAAATTCGTAGCAGTGGGAGAGTATTACACTCTATCTTAGTAAATTTTATATTTTACGGAAGAATTTAAACACACTGTTGGTCCGCAACTCTAATCTCGAGCTCCTATCATACACATTTGTTTTCACATTTTATTTTTTTGGCTGGCCCAAGCGCCGCTACGGGCTCCACTCCTATGAAGTGTTCCATTACCTAATACGTGTAGTAACTCGAAGGAAGATTGATGATTTAGGCATTTCGTTTAGCAAGGGCGAGTGGTTGTATTTGTCACTACTGATCGGTCTCTCGGAAATGGAGGCAACCGCTGCAGACAGAGTCATTGCCTCGGGTGACATTCCTTTGACAACGGTCGTTGACGAATAAGTGATATGATAGGCATAGTTTTCATGATTTCCTCCACGGTCTGTTGGTTGGAGCAGATCCTGTTACAAGTTTTAAGGCTGGGATACCTACTAAGTGATCTTCTCCTAACGACCAGTTGGCATCTTACCACTCCTTGCCTAATAATCTAAACGCGGTAAGATATTCCAACTTTGTCCGGTTTACTTGATGAATGAAAGTTCATTTAACATTCGTGCTGCGTCACGCAGGTTTGTAAATCGCCTGCGGTCTTCGCGGCGATGGCGAGTCAAGCATAGTTAATTTGCTTGCAAAGGATCCTGTAAGGTAATGACCTTCTCTTCAGCGTGTCGCTCCGGAGAGAGGAAGTCGCCGCGTTTTGTTACACTCTGACGAACGCGACGGTGGGCTGTACCGTACTTATTACCCTGAAAAAACTACTTTTAACAGTGGGTCATTTCAAAATAACTTTCACTTCTTATACATTGGCTAATAACACCGTAACCATATCTAATGCTCGATTCCAACAAACGTAATTTTGATATTTCGTACTAAGCGTTAGCGTTTATCAAATACCATTGGAATTGGTTGTCGCACCACGGAACGCTAATAGCTTGATTTGCATCGAATTCATTTTGATTTTCACCAGTTTGGTCATATCTTGCACTATCTCAGTCTCGGTTTGCATTGTGTTGCGCTTGGGTTGCACCGCATTCGTTTTGGTTTGCACCGATATGATTTTGGTTTGTGTTGAATTGCATTTGGTTTGAACCAATTCGTTCTTTATTTAAATCAAATCGATCTGGTTTGCATCGAATCGGTTTTGGTTCGCACTGAATTGTGTTTGTTCGGCACCGCACTGATCACCGTTTGTGTCAAATTGGACTCGGTTTACATTGCATCGCGTTTGATATGCACCGATTGTGTCCAAACTTGCACTGTTTTGGTCTTGGTTTACATCGAGTCGATTTTATTTGCATTGTATTGCGGCTGGTTTGTGTCGAATTGGTTTCGAATTTCGCCGGGTCGCGTTTGATTTACATTGGTTCGGTTTTGATTTGCACCGAATGGATCGTAACTTGCACCGTATTGACCTTGGTTTGTATTATATCGCTGTTGCTTTGCACCGAATTGGCTTAGATTTGCATCGCATTCGTTTGGGCTTGCACCGAATTCGTTTGCAATTGCGTCGAATTGGTTTGGATTTGCACTGATTTGATTACGGTTTACACCTACTGCCTGTTTGTCTTCGTTACTGGTACCCGGTTGCCGTTGCTTCGTTTATCGTTGGTTTGTCGTTGATTTACGTTGCATTGGTCTAAATTTGTGCCAATTTGATTGTTACTTTCATCGAATGGAGTGAAATTCACATGAATTTACCCATGATTTGTATCAGTTCGTGCGCCTTATTGATTATCGTTTGAGTCGAATTGATCGCTATTTTCATTGTCTTGCGCTTGGATAATATCGTATTCATGTTGGTTTGTCCAATGTGGTCATAGTTCGTATCACACTGGTCTGTATTTACACCATTTTGGTTTCGATAAACGTTTGATCGTCTTGGAATTGCCCGAGGTGGTTTTGATTTACATTCATTTGGTTTGTTGCAAGTAGAACTCCACTTGTTTTATTGTTCGCCATTAATTGTAGATGTTTTTACTCTGATATTTGTTGAATTTCGACTCTTGTTTGATCGTCTGTCGTAGTTGTTGTTGCTTGTATCTGTTCCGAGTTATTGCTACTCGGCGGTGTTGTATATGTTTGACCCATACTGAGGGTCCGTCATATTCCACACCTTGTATTATGATTTTCGGTCGATAATCGTTTTGGTTTCTTGCAATCGTTCTTGTTGAATATCATTATTTTGTTGGATTGTTGTTAGTTCGTCATCATTGGTATTTTGTGATTCCGTTCTCTGTTGTGCCAACGGAATTTATGGTTCGTTCAACTCCATAGTTATATCAAACTCCCGAATTATTTCCTCAAGATCTTTTGTCGTATTATTCGACATTTCCTGTTCTTCACTATCGGTATTTTTTGGTTCGATTGTCAGTTCTTTTTGCGCATTTGCTGCAGGTGGAGTACTTTGGAGTGGCATTTCTAATACTTTCGAATTTTAGGGCAGGCTTACGTAAATCGTCCTGGTTATGTGGATTAATAATTTTTGCTACGATATAAATAAATTTTAGTTTGGCTTGTGCCTTATTTGGGACTGGGGTCAATTTTAATTTTTGCAAAAATACTGACCAATCTTATTTTATTATAATTGTTTCCTTTCGCCACTCGATTCATAAAAGCACCGTTGTGATTTTTCTTAGATTTGGATTCGTTTCGCTTTGAGTTTTGTTGAGTGAGCTTTGTTGTTATTTTCTCAAACTCGTAGTTGATCGCGCACTATTATTCTGAGTAAGTTATCTGCTACTCGAAGTTAGGGTATGTATTAATTAATTCTTCTTGTGAGGTTTGTACGAGGTCGCCGGACGATTGGATCCGCACGTTTATATAAGTATCTTAACCTCTTCCTTAGATTTACACTAGTAATTCCCTATAATCTTTTAGAGCCACCAGTGGCCGGACGGTTTACTGATGGATCCTGAGTAACTAATATCTCTTACACTCCTTTGTGGGTTTGTACGTAGTCGCCAAACGGTTGTACTCGTACGTTTATTTAATTACCTTATCCTTTTTCTTAGATTTACGCTAATTAGTTCCTTATGTTAATGTTCCCGCTCCCGAACGGATGAGCCAGGCGCGTGTTATTTCCAATATGATTATAGTTAATTTACGCTCGTGCTGGCTAAGATTTTATTTAGGAATATTAATAAGAGTAATGTAAGTTCATAGCTGGATAAGTACCTATTTGTGTACTCTACTTTTGGCTCAACGTTAATTTTTAATAAGGCTCGGCGCTAGGTTTCGTTAAAATCGGTCACTATTTCACTGAACCAAAAGTCTATGTCAGATATCCCTTACAGATCCTCGATTATATGAAATCATTAAATCCGTTGACCCGTGATTAAATCTAGCAAGAATCATAGTTCGTTCACATTCGCTTTAGAATTCGAATAAAACATTAAATATAGCTAAATAATCCAACCAAGTAATCCATTAACAAAAGCATTTGTAAAATAAAATCCGATACTATTGAAGTTAAAAATACTGTGTCAGACGCCTATTTAAGACGCGGACTGGATATTAAGCGTGTGTCACTTCATTCCAAGACGGCTGGCTCAAGACTGAAGAGAGAAACAAAACTGAAGCTAACATTAGTTAGCTAATAAAAACAACAATTGCTAATATATGCAAATTAGCACTAAAATATAAGAAAACACGAAAACACAGGAAACCAAGAAGAAAAGAAAACCCAGGGGAGGGAGGGATATAATAAGTAAATTGGTGTCCAACCCATGTTTTTAGTAATTTTTGGGGTTTTGGGGCATGTTTGGACCGGAACCCCCTGGTAGCTGTTATATTTTGTTTTGTTAATTATATTTGGGGTTGGACTATAATTTCTTATGGCGGCTATCGGATTAATAAATTGGGACGGGATTCGTTACTCGAAGATATGTGGTTCGTATGTAGTAGTATGCCGGTGGGGATTAGCGATTGTTTCTTGGCGCGCGTTATTAGGTCAGTGTATTGTTATTTCCTATGGGACGGCTGTGTGACTATTCGAATTGCTCCGTACGTGATTCCAATATAGAGCAAACCAGCCGAAATTAAAAGTTTTACACTAAGTTAGTAAATCGCACAACAATTAGTAATACAGTTCGGTTCTGCGTAACGCCACTATTTTTTCACCTTGTCTTATGACTTCCGAGCATTGGATCACTGCCAGTATACTGGTTCTCGCCACTCTAATGTTTGAGCTCCAATTATTCTCAACGCTCCTTGATTGAAAAACTTGTGGCACCTTGACAACACTCGATTTCTACGATTAATCTTTGTACCGAATATTTTCCCTCAAACTCACTTTTGAGCGCACTATTATTCTAAGTAAGTTATCTAGTACTTGTGAATAGGGTATGTATTACCAATTCCTCTTGTGAGGTTTGTACGAGATCGCAGGACGGTTCGATCCGTACGTATATTTAATTATCATAACCCTTGCTTTAGATTTACACTAGTACTTCCTTATGATTTCCTCTTTTGAGGTTGGCACGAGATCACCGGGTGGTTCCATCGGTACATTTATCTGAGTACCTTAACCTCTGCCTTAGAATTACACTACCTAGTTTCCTTAGAGCCACCAGTGCCGGACGGTTCACTGATAGATCCTGAGTAATTGATATCTATTACTTTCCCTTTTGGGTTGGTACGTAGCCGCCGAACAGTTCAACTCGCACGTTTATTTAATTACCTTATCCTTTTCCTTAGAATTAGGCTAATTAGTTTACTTATGTTAACGTTCCCGCTGCCGGACGGTTCAGCTAGGCGCTTGTTATTTCGAATACGGTTATGAATTACTTTAAGCTCGTGCTCGTTCGGGTTTTTACTTGGGAAGTTTAGGAATAAGATAATTTAATAACACGGTAAGTACCTAGTTATGTAGCATATGTTTAGTGCAACCTAATTCGCAGCCAGGTTTTAGTTCTCGCCCTATTTTAATTTCAGTTGTTACTTCACTCCACAATAGGCTTTTCTTTGACAAGTCACTTACGGAATTAACACAGTCTTCCACTCGTGCGTCGTTCGTAGAAAAAATGTGTGCCCTTACTCGACATCGTCAGCATATACACACGTGCGTACGGAAACATTACATTCGAACGTATGTAACAACCTTCGTGCGTTGTTACGCAAAGCGGGTTCTGCGTAGCAACATTCCTACGTTGTTACGCATAAGCGCTGGTATGTAACGACACTGCTAATGTTGTTACATACAAGCGCATATGCGTAAAAACATACGTACGTTGTTACGCATAAGCGCTTGTATGTAACAACATTTCTAATGTTGTATACGCTCGAAAGTTACAACCTTTCGCAGCTTTGTAACAACAATGGGATGTTGTTACGACCACTCTTAACCATACATACTCAAAGGCCGAGAGGGTATGATAGTCAGTGCCTCGGGGGGCGGGACGTCGGTGTCAGTTCGCTGAGGTGTTAAAAATTCACGAGGGTAAGGTATCCCTCGATGAACGTAGCCACTGTTATAAAGCATCACACTCATATCATACTCAAACAAGCAAGTTTTTCAGCCATTACATTGTCTGCCTTAGAAAAACTTACTTAGTATTGGCTAGCGGTGGCAGCAGACTAGAGATTGTCTTAGCCCTTTCGTTCATGCCTATAGATACACATTTTCACCAGCACGTAACGCGCAGTGTTACGTTGACTGTGTTTACTGCTTGGTGTTTATTTGCGCATACGTTGTTATTTGGTCGGTCTGCGAGGCTCCTTAGGAACCGAGTTGCAGCTCCTCTATAGTCCAGTGGTTTGCATACGCGGCTTTCACCCCGTGCTGCTCGGATTCAATTCCTGGCGCTAGTTTTCCTAGATGCTCGATGTATTTCACATATGCTTCTTGTGATTTAAGCTTTCTTGACCATGAATATCGTGGCAGGTTTTTGGCATGATTTTCACTCGAAACGATTTGGAATCTTTTTAATTCTGAGTTGCCAGTCACTCGTGTATTAATGTTTTATAGTTTGTAGGTAGCTATAGGTTTTCCAACTTGTTGAATATGATAAAAGCAATTGTATTTACGTGGTATGCATATCAAATAAGGCAAGTGCTACGAACCTATATAGTGTAAATATCACTTTTCAAAAATGATAATTTTGCTCGAAATTTGTGATGGCTAACTTTCAAGAATTAAGTAAAAATTTACGAGGCTTGCCAGGTTAGCCGATTCAGAAAGCTTTCCGAGGGTTTCAGGGCCCTCTGTTTAGATCTAATATATTTTACAGTGCATCTCCATGCCATACACTAGTAATATTACGTGTTAATTTGGGGGATCTTGGAAATTTTGGTTTTTATGTATTTGAAACACTAGTCCTTCTATATAAAGTAGAAAAGATATATTTGAGGCAAACGGCCATCATACTGGGCACATTTAACAATAAATAAATAAATAACAAAAGATCTTCAAAGGTCAGACGACTATACCAGCAACCATATTATCAACACTAGTTACCTCTGCAGTAGGGAAACCGAGCGAGTGCGGCTAGTCTGCGCTGAGTTGGTATTGTAAAATAACAAGTTATCCTTCTTTAGGATAACTAAACTTTAGGATAACTAATCTTTTACTAACAAAATAATTACATACTGGCAGACATTTGTGTGGAAATGGCCCTCTTGTGAAATCTTCTGTACATCCGTACTTGGGTGCAATGTTCCAGCGCAAAAAGCGTCCTCGCACCAAAGACTTCCACGTCCAAAGAATATTGACCCAAAGAATATTTCTCTTCATGCTGGTAGTTCGAGGCAAATTGAAAAACCGTGCAACGTATTCTATTCTCATTTATATAAAACATTGCTTTAAATGAATAGAGTCTTCTCTCCCCCTTCGAATTCGAAACCTTGGGTGATCTGCATGACAAAACACGGCCCCTTTATGAAGTTTCCAGGATAAATGAGGAATATATAACATATATCGTATATACAATAAATTGCTAATGTATAATGTACACTGACTTCGGTTTGTTAAAAAATTGACCATTACGGGTAGAAATAATTTCGGTTTTTCCTAAAGTAGATAAACCACTGGTGAGCGGCCAATATGCATATGCATTGTTGACGTCGAAATGTGAAATACACCAGCACCAGTTGAAAAATATAAACCGAAGTGCGTTGAGTGAAAATTTAAAACAAGTCGCACAACGAGTTTAGAATCTTGAGAGCTCTGCGTAGCGGCCGATTTTACTCAGAATATGAAAGCTCAAAAATTCGCCACTCTAGGCACTAATATATAATTATTACTTAGTGCAACTAATATATAAATGAAATTTATAGATGTAATTTAAAACTGACGCAATCTATTCGTCAATGCCCGGTCACAGCAAATAGTTGACGTTTCTGGGGTTCATCGAATCTTATATTTATAATGACATCAAAACTTCTTCTTCTTTGCCGTAGCCGTCATGGCCGTGGGCGCGCCCGTTCATGCAACAGCTTCTGCCACCACTTCCTGTCCTCCGCCGTTTTTCTTAACCTCTCCATTGTCCATCGGTCCATTCCTTCAGGTCATCCTGCCACTGTCTTTTCGGCATTCCTCTTCTTCTGTCGCCTTCCACTTCTCCTTGAATAAAAACATTAGCCATGGCTCCCTTCCTCATCAGGTGCCGGTAACATTTTAGCTTCCTCCGCTTGATGATATCCTCCACAGATTCTGTTTCCTTTCCCAACACCTCCTTCACTTTTCCAAAAAACCAGGCATTTGTCTATTTCTCCTTCCATGTAATTCTTAGCATTCTGTAACATTTTATTTCAAACGCTGTGAGTGTATCTATACTTTTCTTCCCCACAGTCCTGCTCTCACACCGATAGAGCATTGTCGCCCATGTGACTGTTTTTGTGATGTTGAGGCGATTCTTCAGTCGGACTCCTTTGAGTCGCCAAAGCAAATTAAATTTCCCGCATTTTACAACTGTCAAAATTTGAATATACAGCGTTGGACAGCTACCAAAATTTGAATTTCCCGCGTTGGACAACTGCTAAAGCTTAAATTTATAGCGTTAGACAGCTGCCAAAATTCAAAAATTTGCAGCGTTGAACAGCTGCCAAAATTTGAATTTCCTGCGCCGGACAGCTGCCAAAATTTGAATTTCCTGCGTTGGACAGCTGCCAAAATTTAAATTTTCAGCGTTGAACAGCTGCCAAAATTAAGATTCACAGCGTCGGACAACTGCCAAAATAAATTTGAATTTGACGCGCTAGGTAGCTGCCAAAATTAAAAGTTACAGCGTTGGTCAGCCGCCAAAATTTGATTTTTCCGCGCTGGACAGCTGCGAAAATTTGAATTTACTGCGCTATACAGATACCAAAATTTTAATCTACAACGTTGGACAGCTGCGAAAATTAGAATTTCCTGCGCTGGACAGCTGCCAAAATTTAAATTTGCAGCGTAGAACAGCTACCAAAATTTGAAATTCTAATTTTTCGCACTGGATAACTGTCAAATATTAAATTTACAGCGTTGGACAGTCACCAAAATTTGAGTTTCCCGCGCTGGGCAACTGCCAAAATTTGAATTCTTACGTTTACACAGCCAAAATTTGAATTTGCAGCGTTGGACGGCTGGTCAAACTTGAATTTCCTGCGCTGGACAGCTGCCAAAATTAAAAATTTACAGCCTTGGACGTCTGCCAAAATTCGCTCCATAGCATCGTTTATATATTAAGATATGTACCAATATGCTGTACTGTTTTTTGTGCTATTAAGGTCATATTACATAGCCATCGCTGCCAGACAAAAATACACACAGTCACGGCAGAATGTCGCCTATGTCCGTTGTAGTAGCTACGTTGTTACGCGGACATGCTGATAGTCACCGCCCGCTATTAGGACATATCTAAAACCCGACTCACTCAAATTAACATAAACGAGCCATTAAATTATGAAATTTGAAAACAACTCCGCTATCTGAAAGCTCAAAACGAGTTTCTGCAAGAATCACTCATTTTCGATAAAATTTGTAACCGCGATAAGCTCAGGGAAAAATTCATTGATCCCTTAACTCAGGTCAGTAAACTTAAAAATTGTATCTATACCATCCACGTAGTTTTGCTGTCTTTTTAAGCCTAAGCCAAACGCTGAATAAGGGCCGAACATTCAGCTAAAATTATGAAATTTGAAAACAACTCTGCTTCCTGATAACTCAGAATGAGTTTCTACATGAATGAATCCTTTTCGATAAAGCTTGCAACCGTGATCATCTAAGGGAAAAATTTTCTAAACCCTTAGCTCAGCTCAGTAAACTTACTACTTAGAAAGTAGTGCTTTACAGCGGAAGGAAGACCATTTCAGGAAAATACAGGTAGCTACATTCAAACTCAAGAATTTTATGGTAGGGAGCTACATATTGATACACCTACTTATTGTTTAATCTTGTGGAAATTAAACCCCCTTGGTTCCCATCCATGCTTACGGTGTCGATCCGAGCGGGCAGCTTCAAGCCCTTGAGCCCCTTGACGAGGCTCGCAATGCCTGCGTGGTTTCCTGCTTCGATCTATTCCATCATAAAGTCTTGTACGCGAAAAAACATTATCAGAGCCGGTCAGTATAGTCGACCGAACTCCACGCTGCTGAATTTGATCTTATTCGTCAAGATCGGACGTCAAGTCCGACATCGAAATTTTGGTCTGAATTTAGTGTACAAATTTCATTGTCATCCAATTGGAGGTGGTTTTGCAATACCCACTTTTCTCAACTTCGATTCCAATATCCAATAAGAAAAATTTAATAAGTTCAAAATTTGTAGTTACCGTAATTGCTTGTTCACAAAATAATGTACCCATCTACTCGATAGTTTTTATTACATACAACATGTCGCATTTAACAGTGTTAGACACGACATGTCGTGAGTACCATATTTTATGCGACATGTAGTATGTAACAGAGTTACGTACGACATGTCTTGTGTAACACTGTTATACGTACGTAACACTGGAATCCCTGCAACTTGCGTCATAAATTATTTTGAAAATTATATTATAACCAGTACGTTTCAAAATATCCCTGAAGGACCCTTACTTCCCGAAGCACTGCATCTCCCCCTCATGTCCGCCAAGTGGGAAAAATTTTAGAAGTTTCAACAAAAATTGGCTCTATTATCGGTATAAATTTTGGTCCATTACCGACAATTGGCGATTGAGCGTTCTACAAACTTGAGAGTGCAACAGGGTAGTGTATTTGCCAAATCTGGAAAAAACATTCTGATCAATGCAATCGTCAAAATAACGTTGCGGCTGGACCAGGAAAGCTATTATCCAATCGGAATCAATCGAAGAAGCGAAGTATTAGACTACAGAACAATACACAATAACCATTTAATGAAAACATTATGCAAATTTCTATTAATTTTCAGCTATGGAGTAGTGAGCTAAACCAGCCAAGGTGATGTATCTATGCTTCAACCAAGGATTTTGTTATCAGTATCATGACTGAATGAGGACATTCTCATGTCGTCTTTAACAATCTGATAGCCAGTAGTATCACACACCGGTATAGTCTGAAGTAACAGGGGGATAGCTGTCGCCTTGGGAGGTGGCGGCATGTCTTGCCCATGGGGGATCAGCGGGTCAGAGGGAAATAAATTTTTGAAATTTTTAGGGCTCAAAATTGGTCAAAATTTTCCCTTGATTTTTGTCAATTTTCCCCAATTTTTGACAATATAATTTCTTAAATTTTTCGGTTTTTGCCTGTTTTGCCAAAGATTTGCTCCCGCATTTCGCGGAATGGGCGGTGTTGTGCCAATGAAGAAGAAATTGGTTGGCACGGAGCCTCAGGTGAAATTAAGCTACTTCATGGGGGGCATTGGATATGTTCTACGAGAGGAGCGTCCGAACCTCAGGGGAATAATACCTTTCTTTTCTCCTATGAGCATGTATGAATAGTATGTAGCGCAATCACATGAGTATATGTATATATTTCGGTATGCTGAATACGTTGGCTTAGTCAAGTAGAGCCCAACATAGAAATTTCATAATACTTCACAATTTCACATGAGTTAAGAGAAGATGAACCTGATACCAGAACATAGCCTGGCAAGAATATAGTTCCAGAACGTATATTTTATGCCTTTTCAGTAGTGCAGTGAGTAAAAACAAGAATCTTGCCAATATGTGCAGCTAGGCACGTATACAAGTAAGCGTGACTTACCGTTTGATTTTTCCTAAGGTTATCTGCTACGCAGCTCAAAACCGACGCAGTTAATTTAGGCTTCCAGTAGCGACACAGTGTAAATTTTGTCATGCTTTGCTCGCGAACAGGTAGTCAAATACTATTGATGAAGTTGAGCAAAAAAACCTAGGGATCTTGGTTACGCCATCAATATGCATCGCAACACGTTTCAGGGAGTAGAGGCCGCGGAAGGCAACAGTTTTCGAGGGGGCGCTGGCGACTTCTTCCCCCCTCCCCGAGTACTCAATTTTAGCCCAGTTTTGACGAATTATTATAACATTTCTAAAATTTTTTGCTTAACTTCGGTGAATAATGATTCTGAGACGTAATGTTACAGTATATTTTTGAAAACAATTTAGGATGACAGTTGCAGGTACTCCAGTGTTGCATATAACTTGTATTGTATTACACTGTTACACACGACATGTTGTATGTAACATGGGTACATACGACATGTCTTACGTAACTCCGTTACATACGATATGTCGTATGTAACGTAATCACATACATGTCGTATGTAACACTGCTATATACGACGTGGTGTATGTAACAAAAATTTTTGAGTAGATGAGCGCATTATTCTGTGAACGAGCAATATACCTGAAAATCGTCCTTAAACAGAGTCGGCTTCAAAGCAAAATCGTCGATTTCAAACTTGATTCTTTCGAGTAATCTGAGGTCAAACATCTGTAAATTTGGCCTAATGTTCATGAAAATTTGAACCCACAATCTTTTGTTTCAAGTATGAGTGTATAAACTTAATCGGTCTGTTTGCGTCTGGCACGGCAGACAGTCTCAAAAGCAAAAGCATTTTTTCATACAGAAATACCTCAAAATTTATTAATAATTAACGTTAAAATATTAATTTGCTATAAATCCTAAAACATGTGCATACAACCTGCTCCTAATGTTGAATTCTGGCCAACTTTTGTCTGTCCAAACCCAATAGATAACACGTGTTAACGTGCAAACATTCAATATTTGCCCATTGGTACGGTGGTTTGTGTATGTTTTATTTTCACCTTCGTGAGCCAGACATCACCGTAGGGAGCGGACGAAACACAGGATGGGACCCGAAACGGATTCGGGTACAGGGCACCCCCTGAGTAACCATCCACCGGGAAAACACCAAGCCCGGGACCCGGCGGAACCACGCGGCATGGCAACTTACCCTTCTTCCCCTGCATGTATCTATACCTACACATGTTATTCTAAAATGCGTAAATATTACGAATTTAGACAAATTTTGTGTTTGTCCTCGCTGTCTAAATATATATAATATATATGCATATATGTATGTCGGATCTATATTTGTATAAATAAATATAGGTTAAGTAGCATTACGATATAATTAAAAAGATAATTAACTAAAAAGCGACAGAAATGGACAGGACGAATATAGAGGAGAGATAGAGAAAGAATGAAAAAGACAAACACAAAGACGAAAGATCGCAGAAAGAGTGCGACGAAAAGATAGCGGAGCAGACATTAACAAACAACGATCAAAAATGTCAATTAAAGAGTGAAGAAAAAAGGAAAAAAAGGACTTGGTAAGGACCTGAACGCAACGGACTCTCGTGGAAATACGACCTAGCTCAGGTCAAATTTGCATCCAGGACGAAAAACAGGCTCAAATGGTATCAAACACAAGAGGGTAGACGCAACATTGGTACCTGACCAACACAAGGTATCTTAATAAATAAGGAGTTTTAGCAGGCCCTCTAGCATGAACGGTTGGGCAGATCGATGCCCCCCGGATCGTTGACTCGCCAGGAAGGCAATTCAGATGAGGTGTGACACCTTCACCAGACAGGCGGGTAAACTAAAAATGCTAAAGCGATTAAAATAGAGAAAGTCTTGGTATAAAAGTGTGAGCGATATCACCGGTCGTCCCGTGTTAACGGGGAGTCGGACAGAGATATTTAAAGATAGTACAATGATAGGTGGTATGCCCAGTTTCGGGTTAAAATAAAATTTTTGGGATTTTATGCCAGCTGACAGACACATGCTATTTTGGGGTGCAATTTACCGTGATATACCGGATCAACATAGAGTCACAAAAAGACCCACCGCATATCGTTGTATTCGCCTAAAATTTACCAGTTGAATGATGGGTCACTTGCTTGTTTAGAGTTAGAATAAAAGTACTAGGATTTTGTAATTTTAAAAAATTATGAGTAAATTTCTACAACATAACATAGCACAGGCACAAAACGGAGTGTTGCTTTACAGCCGCTTAACAGCTAGGCAGTGGCCGTAAGAGTCTTTGATATATTATCTACACGGCGACGTGTGGAATCCATATCGGAAGAAAGAACACTCCTGAAAGAAAACGGAATGGATGCAATGCTTCTGATCTAGGGATTTTGTGAATTTCGAAGAGCGAAAATAGATTTTGGTCATGTCTCTCACATGGATCAGAAGGTTGGTTAATATTTAATGATGCTACTTATTTTTAAGTCTACCCAAGGAAGATACTGACACATAAGATTCTTATATAAGATACTCTGCTGCAAATCGTAAGAAGTCACAAATTCTATAATGATAATTATTTTAGCCTCTTTTGCCGATTTTGATCAACATTACGGTTCTAAACAGTTCGTGTGGAAGAACAAGTGATCGGAGAATGATGTAATGAGGTTCATATAGAAATATAAGATATGTATATTGAAACTAAGATAACGAGTAGATAATGTATCGTATGTCTGAGAATGGCCAAATGACACCAACAACCTAACTTAGCGTAAGCAGCAGCTGTTTCAGCAAATGATAGAAATCTAGATGGGGATAATTTGATAAGCGGTTGATCAGTTTCGTTGCAACTGATCCCGTGGAAAAGCACACGAGATTCTGCACCAAAAAGTATTGGAAATATATGTGTAATTGTGTGACCGGTGACCGGATACGGTTCGTCAAAACGGTGTCCGGTACACAGCCACAAACATTATCAGTTTGATCAGTTGGTTGATTTCCGTTGTTTACCTTTAACTTGGCCATTAAGATGAGTATTAGCTAGGTCGTTGCCGTCCCCCGTAGATTTGATACTCTCTATTTTTGTTACTCTAGAACCAATTTCGAGTACTCTGCCGTTCATCTCTTAGTGAACGGTCGCGAGACCTCCTACCACCGAACGATCGTAATTTTGATTCTTATACATTGGTGATATATTAATAGGAGCTCGTTTGCGGTCGGGGTTCACGACATCCTAGGATTTTCGATAAAATCAATCCTTAATCTTTTTGTCTGTTTTGGTTCAAATCAAAATCATAACGCATGCACCTACATACCACAAATATAAACGTCTCAATTAACGGATGCGGCAAGAAAACATACGGATAAAGCATGACAACATTGTGAGCAATTAAATATGCATACTCTCACATAAAAATATACACAAGGAAACCAAATCCATGGTGATACGGGTTCGGATTAGCAAGCATTGTGTTCCACCAACAACTTAATTGCCCACTTCATTAGTATTTGTCCTATAACGGATCTTTGTACAGGGACAGCCAAATACAGACCGTAACGGCCTTGTTACAAAGGACAATTACACTTATTCCAGCGGAAATTATCTGATGCCTAAAATCATAAAGCGTATACACGACAAGGTGCTAAATACAAGTGTCCGTAGATAACCTCCGAACATCCAGCTAATACGGGGTTATTCAGCAGCTTCAACACAGACATAAGGACGACGACCCCACTAATTATTAGTGATCAATCATTATCAATCATACATTCCGAAGCAGGAGTTCATGAAGCCACCGCTTAAGGCCTAGGACCCCCTGAATTTACTTTCAACCTCTCCCTGGTGTTAGGACCCCGTGTGTCGAAGGCGCGAGGAAAATTATAGCTCAAATTGGTAAAAATGGGGCACATTACCAAAATTGGTGTAAAATCGGCAAGATTGGGTTCTCAGCGGGGTGTACGGACCGTTGTGAACTTTTTCCAGCACACCCCCTCGGAGATTCCGCGAGGGCCGCTACCCAACCTCTTGGGACGACGTCCAGCCCTGAGACTTTTAATTTCAGTATTTATCGCTATCAGCTCAATTGCACTGGAATGCTTAGCGTATGGAAAATTGAGCAACAAACACGAATAAATATTAGGGAATCTTGATCAACAGAACACCAAAAAAGAACTGTCAGTAAACTTACCAGACTTAAATTTTAATTTTTTCTCATACAGTCACTATGTGTGTTAACATACAAACCTGGAAAATTTAGAAGTTCAGATTATTAACTTATTAATAAACTATCATAATAATAGCTCTAAAATTGGCATACTTCCTGCAGCAGTAATCGACTCCATGGTACTAGGCTGTTTTATATCAAGCATTCAGCCTTTGTTTTGAAGACAACTTTTTTGAAACATACATATCATGTAGATTCCAATATTAACAGACATTTACAGACAGCTACGCTGTATTCCACTTTTTAGTTGCTTTTCACAAATTGCTGACCTGATTGCGACATATTCATATCTGCACCTAACACAAATTCAACTGAACATAGATGCGCATTGGGAGTGATGCGGAGGGTTATCTCCACCTGAGGCTCCGCCTAATCGGAGCGTCGCCCATGCTACCTTTGGAGGTACCCTTATCCCCTTGACACTATGCGTTCGCTCAACTAACTTCCCTCCTCCTCCGTATTGGGGCAAACGATTTTGGCAAAACAGGCAAAACTGTTCAAAAATTGGAGGATTTGGCAAGAATTGGATAGAATTACCAAAAATTAGTAGAAAATAGCCAAAAATTGGTGGTAAAATGGCAAATAGCAGGGAAAACAGTAAAGATAAGTACTGGTGCCGGGTGCCCGACGTTGGGTACTCGGGTAGGGCGTCGGGTTCTGGACTGCTGTCGGTTAATCGGGTACACAGGTCGATTAGAAATTATTGCTGCCGTCCTACCGAAAAATTGACCTTTTTAAGTTAAGTGTGATTGGGGTACGCCGCTGCATGGCGGCACCTCCCAACACCATAACCGCACGATCCCGGTTATCACCCTCAAGGGTGGACCAAAATTTTCTCAAATTTTCTAATTTAGTCACTTTTATCGGTCAGAGCCAAGAAGCTATGGAGTTTAGCAAGTCGCAGGCGCGCTGCACGAGGTGCGTTTGCACTCCGCCCTATCGGTGGTGCACGAGTTGTGCACATTTGGTGGAGTTTGTAAGGCGTGATAGACATTTTTTCGTGTCGTTTCTTTTAATTATCCATGTAGTATTTGGTATGATTACTGAGTCCAAGGTTGAGTCAACCTGTGTTCCCTATCGTGATCGCACTCGGAAGTTGTTTGATTCAATGTTGTTGAAGAATGAATTTATGCATGTGTTCTCATTGGATAACAGTAGGTGTAGAGTGCCAGCAATTGTAGTTTGAATTTTGGCACAGTGTTAGTCGGCTGTGGTTCAACTACTATTAAATGTAGCTGTTGCAGACCTCACGGAGTTCCGACGGTTCCCGAGTGTTTATTGTCGGTCTCTTTGGTTAATAATTCATTAGCCATGTTTAACACCATTGGAACAATATATTTTAGGCAGTAAATGGTAACAGATGTTAGTACGTCATGATCTTTTGAATGATTTTCTTTAACGATTTCTTTGATTCCTCTCGCAATGCTTGGGTTACTCACTTATGTTAGCATTAATAGCAAACCATTCGTATTAAAGCTTGGTATGCCTTATTCACATGCGTAGCGTGGATATTTGACTGGTGCGGACTTACAAAACACATAAGACATATAACATTGCCAGAGTGAACAACACAGAACGTAATGCTTGATTTTCTAGATTTTAGTTAAAAATATTTATAGTGCAAGATAGATACGAGCATCAAATTGTATTACGCGGCAACACTGTGGTACGGACAAAAACGATAAGATATTGCACTTTTACGGCGGAACAAAATGAATTTTTCTTCTCAGACTGTAGGGGACAACAAAAGTGATCTGGGTGGCACGAGTTGAACACTCCATTCATGTCAATATTCTTCCTAGGCTAACTGGCTAGGGTGTTCCCCGTAGTAATGTTCATATTTCTATGATAGTACCTATTAACGTTAAAGTTTATTTTGAACACTTTGATTGCAATCTACCTAGTCCCTGCGTATTCCTGATGTTACAAACAATGAACTATCACCTCTAATTCAACACTTGGGTACCGTTTCAGCTGTTACCTGATTATCAAGGTTTAACCGTCAATATGATTCATTCAACTTCCGTAATAGTTATTCTACTAATAATCAATTTTAAGGTGTAGGGCATAACCTGCCACGCTCATGGAATGCCTTATAATTAGACAAAGTTGCCCCCTCCTATCTAATAGTAAATTTGTGTCAATTTGGGGTGACTTTTTACTGGTAGCAATCTACAAATTAGTTCTATTTAACGTTCGGGAGCACTTTAGTGTTAGAAAATTTAGCAAACTAAACTATGAAAACTGGGGCGACTGCTCCACTAGTCTTGTGAACCTCAAACTTATGTCCATTTTGGAAACCGATTTGCTAGCAACAACTTATGTTATTTTCAAAGGTTCAATACATGACCGGTCCTAATTGCTGATGGGTTCTAGCGAGTTTATTTATTAGTAAAGTTCACATGCTTTAACATAAACCCTTGGGGAATAATTTTAAGCTTTTTTATGCCCATCTAGCACACATTTTAATTACAATTTTAGATGTGACCAAATTGTACCACCTGTAGCGACCTACTATTTAGGCAGACTTAGCGTTCAAAAAGAGTTGCCTAGCTATCGTGGTTTGAACACTACGATATGCAGTAAACTTTTGGGTCGCATTCTAGGCGTATATTACGGCGCAGGCCCGAATTCGGCTAAAATTTGCACTATTTTTATGTTTATATCTAAGTTTCTGGTGATAACCTCGATAATCTTGATACTAATGCTGTTGGTGTGCATATGTTGCGCTACATTACCATAATATACGTAGTGCACCAACGCTCTTATTTTTCATACTTCAAGAGCGTTGGTCTGGTTTAAACGAGCACGATCACACAATTCACCGTGCCGATAGCTAGATATATGTACGAGAAGAGAGAAATATTAACATATACCGTGAAATCAAATCCAAATCTGAAACACCCAAATCTGTGATTGCTATATGTAAGTCCAAAGGGACATGCTGTAAAATAAAGAAAATATCGAAAACTCAGCGGTCAAGTCGCTATGACAAATTTCGGGCGTTTTGCCCTCGCTTGATCTGATGATAAAATTTCTCGGCCTGGGCCTAGTTTTCAACGGCGGGAGCACATGCTATGAAGTGTGTTTGCCTCTAAACCAGGTTTATCTCTGTGAAAGCTGAAATTTTAACTAAAGCTAACCCCTATTAATGTCATCTGCCTCGAAGAAAACTTACTATTAAATATTACTGCTCATACGCCAGTCTATGAACCGAAGTTAACTGAAACGTGGCAAAATTTAATATTGACTTGCTTAAATATAAAACTGCAATTCACAACAAGTTTGAAACTTAACTGGTTTGCAATTCAACAATATCTCGACGCTCTCATGCAAATAACAAGCTGAGTCAAATTGAGATAAAATCAGCACAATCGGTTAACAGGATATCACGTCCACAAGATAGGTATCACAGAACTTATTGCCATTTATAAAAAATCCTGATCTTAAGGCTTGTCCCAGAATTAGGCCAACCGTAAATACGGGAACCCAGTGAGCAGATTTTACTGCCATCGTTTCAGATCGTCAATACGGTTTGAATGATATATAAATTATATATTTATCCAGTAAAATTTTTCGAAAATGCTGGGTACAAATGGTGGGTCACTGGGGATCCAAACAAAATAGAAATAAAATTTCGATTATTTAAATATTAAGAAAAATGTTACGTTTACAGTCAGTACTAAAATTTAAAGAGAATTTTTTGAACAATAAGCGGTGCATACTAAGATTAACAGTGTACAAAATACTTCCAATATCAAACGCTAAAAATTCAGCGAACTGTTTATTGCTGCCATATACAGAACATATAAAAACATGCAAATAATATTGATATTTAGAAATTAACATGAAGACCCGATTTTGTCAAGTATATTGATGTAATGAGCGATCGAAGATATTCATATTCGATAAATCTTATTTTCTCATCAAACTTTCAGAACTATAGTTGAAATGCTATAGTTTCATTGTGACACGGTCGATTAACCACGAACTCAATAGGCCAAATTGATCTCATAGGCGAAAAATATGGGTGCGAAGACCAAAAAGGTCCTCACGACCGACCCCCCTAGGAAAATTTGGCCGGCCAGGGGGTTTCTCCCTGGGATGGCCGCAACCCCCGTGGGGGCCTCTACTCCCCCGGCATGACCGACCGCCGCCATGTATGATGCAATGCTTAATGCTGGATTTCTTTATGACTTAGCTTATATTTACTTTGTCTATTATCAAGTTACTTGACATACCCTATGACCAGAACTCACGCACAGTAGTAAACCGACATGGAACTGGTAACTCCATCACGGGAAAGATTGAAAAATGCAATAAAGAAACATTACATGTGAACACTGTTGTTTAACCCATTTTTCTCTACTCAAACTCCGTCAAACTTTGCTATGGGCTTCCTAAATCCCAAAAATTTTACCCACTGCACGAAGAATTAACATTTCTATGTTGCGTGAACTTGTGCATCTGTATTACAAAAAATACACTACCTCTGTCATTCGGCGGTATTATGTCACATAGTCTCTCTGCCAAGACTGTTGGGTTTAACCAAATTTCATTTAAATATTGATTAGCCAGATGAAGCCGGAATATTAGTCGATTCTGCTACGGAAAATACTTTCGTATCTTATTTCGCAGCCACATGTAATCTTGGTATTAAATTATCGGTACACACCTGTCACAGACTCGCACAATTTTTGCTCGGCTAACTCTGTATCTAAAGGTTCTTATCGGCTAGATATCAACCCTGCAGGTGAGATAACAGGGGTCAGCATTATTGTGTAAATGCTTGTCAAATCGCTGCGGTAACAAAGTTACGGGAAGAAACAACAATATTAGACGTGATTTTCTTTTACAACTAGGAGTTTACTAGCCCTAGCGCATGGAAAAGGAACATACAAATAAATTCTCTTAGCAATATGTACCGATAAACGCAACATATGGTAAATCTTAGAGTATTCGTTTATGAGATGTAGTCAGTGGTGCATTAAAACACTGCATGTTGCGGTAATGCAGTAACCAAGAAACAGGCTGATCTGCCTTAATCAAAAAATTTACAACCACTGGTTTCTACTTTGCAACGTCTATGCATTGTACCTTGCTTGGAGTATCTGTAGCAATCTACTGATAATTTCTAAGCAACGGTTACCTTTACCTACAACTTGGAAGAACATGTGTATGTGTCATTTAGTTCAGGAACTTGAAGATAGTAAACTATCTTTTTGCAGAATTCAAGTTTAGTATTACCTTTCGTAAAGTAATAATATGCAGTTTCTATAGTGTCATCTTTACGTTTTCCAGTTTTGATCTTGTATTCCTTTATGATACGGCCGCTTGGCTTGTGGTAGGTATTAGACCCTGGGTGGTTCTTTACACAATTTTCTTCGGCTATTGTATGCATGCCAACGTACAATGCTGTATACTGGGCCAGGGGTGAACAATTTTTTTAGCTCGATGCCACTGCAACCTACAAGCCGTTTTTAATGATTTGGTCGAATTTGCACAAATTTAACTTGATATTATGGCTTATTACAACTACCAAAACTAATATCAGGGACCTGGGTACCAAGTCCGGTGCTCGGGTAGTTTACTTGGTTCAAGTACCCTGGCCCGGGTAGCGATTTACTACTACATGTCCATGTATGTAATATAGACAAAATTCTAGAAGAAAAATTGGCAAAAATGGGAGGGAAAATTGCAAAAAATTAAGAATAATTTTGGGTCTCAAAACTTTCGCGAATATATCCACCTTTCGACGACGTCTGGACGATCCCTGTGATCGGTGTATTTCCTCCTGGGAGGCCTTAGGCCAGCTTCCCTCGGAGCTCCAGCTACATCTCCCTGGAGCTTCAGTGTGTATGCGTAAATTTTAAGTTGCTTGCCGCCATTTCACATTTCAATGATGTTTGAAAACGGGGAAACAAAAACCAGAACAAGTCCTTTCGTGCATATCTGTGCAATAATTAGCAATTATACCAGTCGCCACAAAGTTATAATGAAGAAAGTGTAGAAATTCATTTGGACAGTCGGCGTCATAAAATAAAAGGCGGCAAGCATAGTTTAATCTATGGTGGTGCTGCAGAATACTGTAGTACTTTTAAATAAACATTTCACGTACTGGTTTTGGTGCTTACTGGCTTAAATGCAGAGTGGATCGTGCTGATCCAAATTGTTTCATTAAGCGGAAGGATATTGTGGTTAGAAAAAAAGGCACGCGTGAAAAAAGCGACCACTTAGTACCTGCCTGCATATTACTGGCCACACCTCGAACGCCACAACCTTCAGGTGACGAATCCCGTCCCAATTTAACTTCTGATAGCCGTCATAAATATATTCCTTACCAGCCCCTACACATTTGGAACTATGAAAATATAACAATTATCATTAAAGTCCAAGGATTTTTAAGGTATTTGAAATTCACCAACTTAGCCGCATAGTATATGTTCACCTAGTTGTGCCTTTTACCACGTATGGCTATGTCCAAGCTGAAATTTGCGATTTCGGTGGTTTCTACTCGTTTCTGTACTATAATCTTGTTGGGACTCTTATAAAGGCAAATTTATTACATAGCTAGGTAGGAAAATTTGGATTCTGATTTTGTCAGTTTTTCGTTTTTTATTTATCTTTTTAATTATTGTTGGATATCGCAGCTTTATATTTGTTGTGATGTCGATCAGGGACAGCATAGGCGGTAGAGCGCCTGCTATCGAAGTTATGGTTGGAGATTGTGGGTTTGAATCCTAGGCCAGCCCAACCTTTCTGCTTTTCACATCCTTCTGTCCCTTAGTACCTACCACTGGCCCTAATATTATATCATTAAGGTCCACGAATTTTTAGGTAGTTGGGAATTCGCCGACCTAGACGCTTGGTATTATTTGCCTATAATGATATGTTACTTTTGATTTTATGTTCATGATGATATGTTGCTTTTGATAACATAACTAGCCCTTGTATTGTTGTCGGGCATCTACCAAGCTACAAGGGGGGTTCCTGGTCCAAAACCTCCCCAAAACCTCTAAAATTCTTAAAATCCCCGGGCTGGTCACCAAAATCTCTGTTAAATCCCTACCTCCTTTTTTGTCTGGGGTTTTCTTTTCGTTTCCTTGTTTTGATTTAGTTGTTTTCAACTAATTTAGTCACTTATTTTAGCTAACATGTGTTAGCTTTTCTTTTATTTTTCCTAGTCAGTCTACGCTGAGTTTCGATAGAGTTCACGACTAGTAGAGTTCAGTTTTAGCTTCGCTCAGCTTAGCGTGTACGAATTTCACTTTAGTTTAACAAAGAATCTTTATTCACGAAGACTCATACGAACTATTTTTGTTATGTAATCTCTAATTTTTAATTGGTGTTTTGGATCACCTAGCTAGTGTGTTGGTGCGAGAGCTTCAATCTAAACGAGTTGTATGGGCAGAGTTCATAATTATATCGGCATTTGTGAACTGTTGGTTGATTTTATCTGCGGCTTTCTATGTTGTGTGATTTTATACCAAAAAGCTGTTTGGATTGGAAACTCTTGCAGAGTTATGGCGCAAAACTTTATTGGCTTGCCTTGCTAAAGAATTAACGTTGAATTAAACCAAGCTTCACAAATAGGTGCCTTAGCACGTTATTAATTTAAAAATTAGTAATAATATTACTCCCTTATAAAAATCTGTGTTGAGCGCGAGCGTTAAATAAAACCATAACGGCCCTCCCCATAGAGTTCCAAAGTGTATAACCAGTAGTTTGAGAATTACGTTGTGGAGCTAATCGGGAAGGAAGTGCGTGAGTATTCTCAGGGTGAGTTCGGGAAGTGGGTGACCAAAATAATTCATTGGGAACTAAAGAGTAGTTACTACTACTAACTAGTTATAGCGGGCTCGTCAGCCGTCCGGAGACGAGAACATTAATATAACGGCACGTAATTAGTGTAATTCTAAGACGCTAGGATAAGGTAATTAAATAAAAGTACGGGGCTAGCCATCCGGAAGTCTACGTACAAAACCACAAGGGTAAAATATTAGAGTAATAATATCCAACACACGCCGTCCGGATACGGTGGCTACACGGAAAGTATTAGTGTAAATCTAAGGACGAGGTTAAGGTAATTAAATAAACATGCGGGGTCAGCCGTCTGGTGTCCTACGTGCAAACCTCACAAGAGGACAAATCGTAATCAGGCGGTAACTTAAACCATAATATAGACACACAAGTAATTAGAATAATAGTGTGCTCAAACACTTGAGTTAGAAAATTCAGGCAGCAAGGCTTGGCCAGTACGGGTCTAAAGTATAATCAAAAAACGAGTGGCTAAAATATTGAAGAGAGATCGATGTATATAAACGGTACGAATAATAGTGTTTGCTACGGCTAAGATCAATTCGATACCTAAAACCAATAACTTGTGTACATGTTATTAACTTTGGAATAAACGTTCTAACAATGGCTTTATTGTTTATTATCTCAATCACATTCAGAGCAAATTGAGTTAGACACGCCGCAACGCTAGTCGAACTGAGTTATCGTTATAGAGTAGGCACGCGCCAAGAAGAAGTATGACCACGATCTTCGCCGTCAAGCTACTGGCCACACCTTGAACACCACATCTTCAGGTGAAGCATCCTTCCCCATTTTAATATCCCATAGCCGTCGTTACAAAAACACCCCCAACCGCTACCCCTTTGAAACTATAAAAATGTAACAATTGCATAGGTATTTGGTACATTTTGAACATAGTTTTGTATCAAACAGCAGATTTTCACAACTACCGTTACGAATTATAATGCACTAAATTGCAGAAAAACACGCAATATTTGTACCAAATCCACAGTTTTATAGAAAAAAGCATAACCCATTTGTCAACCTTTAAGCAGGTCTAACTATAACTCCCCGGGAGACATTATATTCATCGATCCAAACCTCATCACCAAAACTAGGATAATTCCAAAATTCTCACAAAGAAGGGGGTAATTATGCCCCCAAAGGGGAACTTATTCTATTTATCTCCGGCAGGTAAATACACACCTAAATCACGGGCAAACACCCCTATTTCACTTCTTTTACCACTATTTCGGATACCTCACTCCTTAAAGCTAACTGGAGTCAAGAGTTAACAATATTGAATATTTTCACCAAATACCAAATTTATCAAAAATCTTTAAATTCCTTCAAATTCTGAAAGAACCTTGTCCTACCAAAGGGCGTATTAGATACTTTCCCTTCGGCTAAGAGTCCTAATTTTATACTATTATCACCATTTGGGGTATCCTACTTCTTAAAATTAATGTAAAAACCAAATATACCGTTATTTAACTCTCTAACCTTATACAATTACTTAAATTTACAAATTTCCTAACATGGTCCTGTTGATCTCTTTTGAACATAAGTCGAAGACGTTGGGATTCGCTAGTTTACTATATCATGGAAAGTAGCTGGTGTGTCGGGAACAAGCTCCCATCGAAGCCGCAATTTATAATTTGGTGGTATTTTGTCGCTGTCATACGGCAAAGGCGGAACATCATAGCAGACACGGTCTGAGCACGGCGTTACAGGTGTCTGAGATTATGACTAGAGCTTTCAGTCGGTCTGGAGTTTGCCGACGGAGTAATATTAGCCGCAACAGGATTATCGTCGGCACGTTCGCCACAGGCCACGCTATCTGCCGGACTAGTTACATTTTCCACGATGTTAGTAGTGGTGCCGTTTTCACTAGCTGAATCGTAACAGTCCACAATCGGTACAGCTTCGTCGTCGACAGGCTTGCCTGAAACGATCCAGTCGTCATATTGGCGCATCAAATCTTCGCTGAAAGAATTTTTGTCGTACTTCTCGGGATCGTATGGACATATACCAACCGCGCCAAAAGCTTGCATTATATTGTGAGTCGTCATTGCAAGTGGCCAGATTGTTGCTAACTTGTCTGCAAAAAGAGATTTATTCAATGTTGTTTCGCCATGAGATGAAATAGTGAGCAAGCCTATTTCCTCGTCCCACTTTGCCTTCACTGGCGAAAACAATCGATAGTCAATCGGTTGTAAGGTGTCGGTCGTGTGAGGCGGTAGGCGGAGCAAAATAACGTTATGTCTAATAGCCGACTCAATTAATGCCGCGCATACATGAGATGCATGATCATCGAACACAAGAAGCGCTGGCCCATCACGCTTTGTTTTAATCCACGGAGCAATAATTTCGTTGAAATATTCGAAAAACATGAACATGTTTATCCAACCATTTTCTGAAACAGCGTACGTTAAGTCTGCAGCGGCTTCGTTAGTTCACTTCCATCCAGCAAGAACGCCGTGCTTGCCTCGATGAATGATATGTGGCGGTTGACATGTCCCTCTGCGCAACCAGGGGCCAGAACGACGTGTTCGATTTACCACTACCGGCCACGACCCGCAACGTTTTCTGGCCGCGAATTCCGACGACCATACTCTTCCGCGGGTCATGATTAAACCACGTTTCGTCCGTGTTAAATATGCGACTAGACTCATCGATAATCTTGTTTTCCACTGAAATCTGTTTTAGAGTTTCGTAATAGTCATAGATCAAGAACGGATTGCCGGTTGCCTGGAATCGCGCTAGCTGAATTGTGGCTGGCTTTTTTAAGAACCAGTTTATGACATCGTACAAATCCACGTAACCAGAAGCGCTGAGGTAGTTGATCGCAATCTTTCCATACACGTGAGCTGCGGTTTTGCGGACCTAGGTTTATCCCTGCTTAAACAAATTTAGGAATCATTGCCTTATGGCAAGGAAATCCGCTTCTTATTGCAAACTTGACCGCTTCCGCTAACTCTGCTTCAGTTTCAGCGCTTAAAACTGTCTATTTACCGGATCTCGACGGTTTTCGCGGGGACCGCAAACCAGAACGAATGTTCAGTTGTTTGCGAAGTAGAGTCGAGCTAACACCTGTGACTTGCCGAATTTTTTCGTAAGACTTGCCTTCACCATGCAGTTCGACTGCTCGGTCGAAAGTCTCGGCGTTGTGACCCTGACCTTTCTTCATATAATACCATCCGCTCATTATCCAAATAAGACGCTACTATTACGATATTAATGATACTTATTAATAAAACACTTCAGTATTAACACAACTTTAGTTCTAACGTCTAAATTTCTGAAAATCGAAATATTATATAGCTAATAAATATATGCCGTTCCCTTCGACTCCTTACCATTGGTCAGTTAGCATTATATAGTATGACCGATTCTCGAAACATTAAAAAAACACGGCGAGACAAAAAATCACGACTTAAGACAAAAACACGGCCCATACCGGCACACTAATGTGGCGTAAGTTCAATATATTGCTGCCAGCAACAACTACTGAGGACTATGAGCAAGCACACAAAAACTGCGGTCACTGCTTCTATTGGTTGGGGGTTGTCCCTAGAGAAAATGCGATGCCCCAAGGGAACATAACGGGAAAAAGGTGTTCAGAAATTACCCTTGGTTCGCATTCGAGGTTGACGCGTACGCAGCCCTCGGCTACAGTACGTAGAGAACTTCGACCAAATTTCTAATATTTCGCGTTACTCTCCAAATCTGACTTACAGCTGGCTCAGGGTGTGCCGTGTTTTTTTTTTTGTCTTAGGGTAGCCGTGTTTTTTTGTCTCAACGACTATATGGCTTACGCAGAAGTACTTAGGGTATGCTTGGCTAACATAAATTGCGTCAAGCACCAGCTAGTGCGCTTGTAAACTTGGTAAATCAGTCTAAATTGAAGTAAACTAACGTTATCTGCAACACAGCCAGAAACTGCTTTCTTGGCAATGAACTGTTTTTATTGAAACTGTGTGAGCAGCATCACAGTTTGTCTCATTTATAGCATTCTGATTAGAAAGTTATCATTATAATATAACTGACGAGCACTGTTTGTGCAACGCTAGCCTAAACAGTGTCTCTGACCATTGATCATAAAATTACCTTCTATCTATTATTTTCTCTTAGAATCATATAAACCAATAATTTCATGTTTCCTACAGAACATGTAACAAACGTACGTGTAGTACAAAGGGAGGCGACTGGAAACAGAGATAAAAGGTTTATACTATGGTCCATGCGTTATAAGCACATTGAATTTGACGCAGTATAGGCAAAGGCGTATAGTGGAAGACATTTTTGTTCTGTGTGTCGAAAAACCAACATATTGATCGATAAATAAACATTATTAGCTTCTTCAGTCTCTTTAATGTTTTAGAAAGGCAATAATGCCATCGCAAAACATTAAGTTTAATGTAAAAGTTATTTTAATGCATTTTAAATCCACTGCACCTTCATTTCTGCCTTCAACTGTTTTACTATATATAAATTTGGAAGACCAGGTTCCGGATCTGGTTTAAATGGACGGTTCCGGTTGCTGGTTCCGGTTCCGGTTATTCCATGTTTTTATTTATATATATATATTTGTAAGCAGCTATGAAACACCGAGTGTTTCGAGCTGCATAATAGTAATAATAATAATTATATTGGCTACCAATAATAATAAGTAGTTTTATTTTTTGTTCGCCCAGACGCAGCGCTCGCATTGTTCACACTGTTAATTATTCTATCTGGCGAATCCTAGCTGCCGTCGTTAAAATCAACATTATTACATCTAGATTTCTGCTGTAGCACGTTTACTCGAATACGCTACAGCAGTAATGTTTTAAGGTAGAATAATACGTATAACAGAGAATTTTCTCTTTTCTTTTGTTAGTATGTAAGTAAGTAGAGGAAGAGCAATATATGTTAAAGTAATATAAACAAGGTAATATATGTCAGGCTCATGTGGTTTGATGTGCGGAGCACGACAACATGCCTTATTTTTTGACGGTAATTCAAATGGTGCGATTTTTAGTAGACTTCAGTAACACGAGTAATTAATTGGTTCCAATTGGACTTACAAGCCAGCTCATTACATTTATCGTTTTAGTATATTTATTCATTACATTGCTTCGACGCATTTTAAACCTAAACGTCGTACCTGCCCGGAGCAATGACTCGCGCATCATTGTGAAAAGATTATCTCCGACCGGTGCTGGACCGGTCCATCCCTATAGTGGCTCTTTATCTAATTATACCTGCCATCTTGATTATATAATCATATTTGGCACCAATGGGAATGTCGGCAGGCGTTTCCAATTTGAAGCCTGGAATCGTGCGGCGGAGAAAGCCAATAATTTCACTTCATTATGCTTTTTGCCGCAATGATATAGTCACCTAGTTGTGCCTTTATTACTTCAAGGTATGTTCGAGCTAAAGTTTGCGACACCGACGATTCAAACGAATTTCTGTATTATATTCTTGTGGCGACTACTATAATGCAAGTTAATTGCTTCGCTATACATGAAGGTTCTCTTTCTTTTTTCTTTTGTGTTTCTCTATTTTCAGTTATTGAAGTCTAACAATTTATACGGTAGTTGGGAACTCGGCGACCTAGGCGCTTAAAATATATCTGTGAGTATATAAAACTATGTAGCTAGCTACCTAATATATAATAATACATAACATGAGGTATTGTGTATTCCAATGTGTATTTTAGTATATATCATATCATGAGTAATAATAGTATAATTATGTGTATTTTAGTATATACACATAATTATACTATTATTACTCATGATAACTCACATATAATACAACACAATACACATATAGTAATACACATTTACACACATATATAATATATATCCTCTATATGTGTTATGTCTATGCGTATTTCATGTGTTAGTTGTTTATTTGTTTCGAGTGTTAATTGTATTGTATGTTTTCGTGTCTATCTACTTATCTAATTTGCATAAACGTGCAAGTTTATAGTCAAGATTTCCTTCTCGATTTCCTCGCTGTCGGCGAGTAGTGTTATAGGAAGCGGTCGTGTGATTTTCATGCTTATTTAGTTTTTATTTCAATATACGCAAGGAGGATCAAATGTTGTATTAATCTTTGTGTTAATTCGCTATTGGTGTCGCTCTCGACTTTTTGATCTGAACGCGGAAGTTCTTGATTATAAGGCTTGTTAAGAGTATTAGTATCGCGAACCAAAAGCACGGTTGCCACTTTCCTCGCCCCCAGCGGACAGACATGCACGCGGACGGGGCATCTGGCGCCGGCGGCGCAGGGAAAAAAGGAACACAAAAACACCAGAGCCACACACGCAAAAGAAGACACCACAAGCGAAAACCGGCCCCCAAGAACGCAGACAAAAACAACCACAAAACCCAAAAAAAAACAACAGACACCAACAACCAAAAAAACAACAAAAAAACCCCCAACAAAAAAAAAAAAAAAAAAACACACCAAAACACAACAACACCAACACAAAACAAACAAACAAACAAACAAAACACAAAAAAAACAAAAAAAAAAAAAAAAACAACCCAAAAAAAAAAAAAAAAAAAAAAAAAAAAAAAAAAAACAACAAAAAAAAAAAAAAAAAACTTGTGTTATTTGTTATTGACTTAGTTTAATATCTATTCGAAGTAAATAACTTAAATTGGCGTTTAGTCCGGATGGTCATAGAACCGCAGCGGGACATCAGTTCGCGAGGAAATTAATAACCCCCGTTAAATAATTTTTTGGTGCGCGCTACGAAGTGTCTAGGTTCCACTCCCGGTGCTTACCCACGATCTTCGATGTTTCGATAGCCGAACATATCCATCAACGAGAGTTAGCGGGCGGAGCAATCCCCACATATTTCGGTTTAGCATTATTGAACAACATCAACCAGGGTCCCGTATAAATCGCTATAGATCCAGGTTACTTTTACTCAACTACGGGCAGCAGGCAACAGCAATAATTCAAAGCCGCCCGAAATTGTTTTAACATTTGAACAATCAGGGTACAAAATGTGAAAAACCAATCGAATTGAAGCAGCGCATACTTTGGTTGCGATAGCGAGTACTGTTAACTATCATAATTTCGCTAGCTATTATAAACCATTTATCATAAATTTTGGGCAAAACTATATAAACGCCGCCAGCGATGCAGCTATTTAATAACGAATGGAATGATAGCCATGAACCGGAGCCGCCGACCACAGATATGCAGCAGAAGCAAACAGCTATGTCACAGGTCCATTATAATAACTATTTGTAGGTAATGATATGGCACAACAGCTCTTTCATGACTCGGACAATAACAATATTTCGCACAGAGGTGAAAATTCTGATAACTGTCTTCGATCAGAGAATAAATAGAAATAATTTCGATGAAGGTCTTATAGTCGATCATGTGTAAAATTAGTACGACCGGTTCTACAGTAGGAATGATAAATCAGAATTTAATTACCATCAATAAAAATAATTTCTATTCGATCGTGGTGCTCATGCGTACAACGAGTATGGCTGCAATGCTGAAAAAGGTAAAATGCCAACTGTAACAACTGGTTAAAGATGCCCAAGCTGAAACAGAAACAGAAGGTTGGACTTTAATGAGCAAAAAGCCAACTTTAATAAATTGTGATGCTTGTCATAACGTTAATTATAATACTCAGGGCACGCCGTCCAAGCATGGCCACGAGTTCTCGTGTGACCAACGAGGTCGGCCGAGAATCAGACATGCTCGATTCTGCACCCCGGGCGAACCGGAGTTCGCCTAAAAGCGGAAAAGGCAACGTTAAATGGACGTTCACCGCTTTCGAGAACAAGTCTTTAGCCAAGCCGAACATATGAATTTGGCGGATCTGCCAAAGGATGTCCTGCTGGATACTGATAATACCGAAGAATGTGGGAATACTTATTTAGCCACTGTCTTTTTAATTTCCGTGATATTTTTGCAGCGGGCAAAACGTAGGTGTTAAGGCGCGAGTGAAACACCAAATTGAAAGTATAACTTAAAACCCAAATCAACTGCCAAAGCACAGGTTACCGAAGCATAACGCCAAGAGCAAGAGATACTAGATCAAAATCTTATACGTCGATTGTTTAGTCCATGCGTATCCCTGATTTTGCTAACAAATGATAAAGATGGCTTAATGCGTTTTTGCGTGGATTATCTAGAGCTGAACTCGATAATAAAAAAGATAGCTTCCCTTGCTACGAATAGATGAAACAATAGGTTCGCGTGACACTGCTAAATACTTCTCGACTGTTGATCTCCGCTCAGAAGCGGTTTTGGTTTAACTTACTATTATCGCCAATTTATGCAAGACTACGGAATCGTAGCTGCTCCGCTTCACGATGTAACAAATAAGCGCACATGCTCAGCCAATTTTAAAGACCTTTGATCAGACGAAGCTCAAAATGCATTAGAGGAGTTGAAAATCAGGATAACTCCACCTCTTTTGGGATATCTAGATTAACAAAGGCCATTTGTTTTATATACCGATGTTAACAGTTATAGTACTGGCTATAT
Source organism: Trileptium ribeirensis (assembly GCA_030248225.1). Lineage (NCBI taxonomy): Eukaryota > Metazoa > Nematoda > Enoplea > Enoplida > Thoracostomopsidae > Trileptium > Trileptium ribeirensis. The sequence continues at coordinate 31,706 of JASANE010026448.1, forward strand.
GTTGGCATAGAAAAAGACAGTGATGGACATGAACCAGTTATATATTATTGAAGCGAAGCGATTGGAGTTTCCAAATAGGGCGCTAGGAGGCAAACAGTGAAAATTTCTTTTTGTCTGTTTATGTCATATATAACTCATCTTCAGAAGAATGAATTTCGATAAGTTTTTCATTCAATAGCACAAGCAACAAGGATGTGGCCTTCAGTTGAACACGAACAGCTCCGACCCCATCTTCGGGGTCAAAATTACAAAAACAGGTATTTAAGGGGTCTTCGCTAAATTTGGCTATAAGGGTAGAAGTCTTTAGCAACCAATATCTTGCGACACTGGCTTCGCTTCGAAAAACCGAGATCACCGTAAAATATCAGGTCATCGAGAACAACCACGACTTTTTGTCAGGGCCGCTTTGAGCTCGAATATAGCTCGTTGATGCTTTGCCAGACATAGCTATTTTTGAAATTTCGGTATGTTGTTGCGCGTTTTTATGTTTCAATGGTTGTGTATTACGTTATCAAGCACACTGAATACGATGGTTTTGCTATTTAGACCTCAAATTGACTATATTATAGCCAGCCTTTCCTGAGGTTTCAAAATTTTACGCTCGACGAACTCGATTTCCAAAATGTTGTATATTTCGTTTGTTTGGTTATGTATTTCTTGCAGGACATGGTCTGTATCTGTATAGGGTTTTCGGTCTTGTGAATACGATCGTTTGGTTATCTAGAGTGCACCACGAATACTTCGCGAGTTTTCAGTTGTTTTCAGTGAGTCGGTCGATGAGCCTTTAGGGGTTAAATGGGTTCGGAGTTATAGAGGTTTTAGTGTAATACGTGTATACATCAAACACAAAGCCTGTTACAAGGTGATTTCATAAATTTACGACTTGAAACCACGCTCGCTCCGCTTCACTTGAGCTTGCGATTTACTAGTACGTATATTTGTCATATAATAGCGAAAAACGCGCACTGTATTGTAACATTTAGCGCAATCTATAGATATTAAATAATTTGGAAACTCGGCCCTGTGGTGTACTAGTTAGTACGTTGGACTGCATGCAGTTCGGACTGTGTTAATTTGATTTCTGGGAGAGTTGTGAGTTTTCAAATTTAGGGGACCATGATAAATATCCAAATTTTACATCCAGTTGGCGATCGGGGGACACCGTCTCACCGACCAGGGAAAATTTTGCAAAAATGACTCCCTTGCCTGTATATATATAATATAATATATATGTCATATAATAATATACAGTTGCGCAAAAATGGCATTGTCTTTTAACGCATAGCACAACATGTAGAAAATTATATGAACTAGAAACGCGCTCCTTCGGTGTAGTGGTTAGTACGCTGGACTCTGGTTCGGAAGGCCTTTGATATGATTCCCGGCAGGGGCAATGAGCTTTCAAACTTATTACATTATTTGTTAGGTATCTCTGACGATGTAGATTTGAGAAGAGACTCATGTGAGATCTAAGAGGTAAAACGTTGATAAGTCTGGCATGATGGATCCGATGGCGAGGTCAGACGACTTGGATAAGCAAGTGAGTACGTTGAAAATGATACAGAAATTGCCGGTCTCAAAACGAAAAATTATGGAATGGATGAGTTACAAAATTACCTACCAACTTAAACTGAAGGAAATTTGTTGGATAATCGAATCGAAAAAATCGCAATAAGAAATCGAAGCAAAATTACTTGATCGATGATCGAAGGGTAGGAAATTACTATAAACCTTGCATATCCAACTCCCCGGATCGATGAAAATATTAGATGAGATATGATTAATGTTCCAGACGAATTCGAATGAAAATTCATTTGAAGAAAATTTAATTGTACCAAATAGCGGAGGAAATGTGATCGCCGAAAGAATGGATCGAATCTGTTTATTTTAAGTTTCCGTTGGTAGTTCCCACGCGAAGACAACAGGTTAAAATGTTGAAAACATCACAGAGAATATGATAAACGATAGACTCGAAAGAAATTTCGGTTGTATTACACATGCAGGGTCAGCATGTCGAAACGTGGAGAACATGGTAGGAAATACGATCGACGATTGAATTGAAGGAAATTCCGTTAGTATTACCATGGCGAACCAGCTCGTAGGATGGTCGGTAATGTCGAAGGATATTTTGCCGTAGATCGTAGCGAAGGAAAGAATCAAAATCAATATGTGATCAAGGTAAATCAAGGTGAACGCTAGATGGAGGAAGAACAAGGATAAAGGAAATATTGTAAAATCGGTTCAGTGTAATAAATCGCAAGTAGCGGTAACAATAGGTGATCAAAGCGATAGGAATGCAGAAGCGATCGGTAACGAAGGGCAACAGCTACGATCCAAATCAAAAGATACTGCTGAACAAACAAATGTATCAAGGAATGTCAAACCTCTCAACACAAACGGGACAGATGGCAATCAATAGAGGAGCCAAAGAATCACTAAAAAACGGGGCCGAAGGTTCCCGAAAAATCACATTGGGCAGATTTTCGTGAGCCAATAAGCCACTATAAAGTTTTGCTATGTGGAACTCTCAGAGGAAGGGCAGGATTTGAGTCAAAAGGGTTTTTTAAAAATGGGATCAGTCAAACCCTAAATATACCAATACCGTAATCTCCGCAACTGTTTGAGCTAGATGAGTGTTTTTTGTCATTTCGTAGAGAAATTTATCCGCTATCTGTCTACCTGGGAATAACCGGAACCGAAATTTGCCGGACCGGAACCAGCAACCGGAACCGGAACCGGAACTTGGTCTTCGAAATTTATATATAGTAAAACAGATGAAGAAATCAAGGTATAGTGGATTTAAAATGCATTAAAAATCACTTTTACATTAAAATTAATGTATTACGGTGGTATTATTGCTTTTCTGAAACTTTAAAGAGACTGAGGAAGCTAATAATGTTTATTTATTGATCAAATATATCGATTTTTGGACACCCAGAGCAAAAAATATCTTCCACTATACACCATTGCGTATACTGCGTCAAATCGAATATGCTTACAAAGCTTGGAGCGTAGAATACACACTTTCGCTCTGTCTCCAGTCGCCTTCCTTTACTACACATACGTTTGTTACATGTTTTTCTGTAGGAAACTTGAAATTATTGGTTTATATGATTCTAAGAGAAAATAATAGATAGAAGGTAATTTTCTGATCACTGGTCAGGGACACTGTTTAGGCTAGTACCCGTAAGTTTTGGACAAACAGTGCCCGTAAGTTAGATGATATTGATGATAACTTTCTAATCAGAATGCTATAAATGAGACACACTGTGATGCTGCTCGCCCAGTTTCAATAAATACAGTTCTTTGCCAAGAAAGCAGTTTCTAGCTGCGTTGCAGATAACGTTAGTTTAGTTCGTTTTAGACTGATTTACCAAGTTTACAAGCGCATTGGCGGGTTCTTGAAGCAATTTATGTTAGCCAAGCATACCACCGGTGCTTCTGCGTAAGCCATATTCTGGTACCCAGTTGGACCGGTTTAATTAAAAGGTACCCGACAGACTCCTGGATGTGTAAAATAGCTGCTACAAGCATCGACGTGGCTTTGATTTGTTTACAAACTCCTGCAGGTTATTATGAAAATTCCAACTGAAATTATGTGCCCTACTTACGTTTCAAACGTCAAATTGCTTAGTTAATCTTTTCTTTTGCTTGGTTGTATTGGAGCTTGATCATTGTATAATATATATTACATATGTTTGGATCACAGATGAAGCAAAAAACGTGGAAAATTTCAAACAAACTTTTTAAACTGGAATTCCGGTTCCGGTATGGTTTTTGCCCTTTGCCGGAACCGCAACCAGAACACGATTTTCGCCGGAACCGGACTTGTGGTTACTCCCTGCTGTCTACATATCGTGTGTCAACGGATCTTCGATAGGGCCCGTGAAATCCAAAATACACGAAAACGGCAATATCTCTTGAACCGGTCGTGTTATGGGGTTTCGATTGGTCCAAAACTCTAGGCATCGGGAGTCAGGCCAACCTCCGAGGTCAATGGCCCAAGATGGGGAAATTTTTTTAACACTGTCAAGTAATCACTATATATACTTAGTGCTGCAGTAAACACAATAAAATACATTATAACAGCATAATGGACACCTCCAAGCTACAATGTACAATATATATAGCCAAGTCGAATCACATAAAACATTTGAGATTAAAAATAATAGTTTGGGAAACACGCGGGTAAATATCTTGAGGAGTAGCCCGAATCTATATATAGCCAAGTCGAATCACATAAAACATTTGAGATTAAAAATAATAGTTTGGGAAACACGCGGGTAAATATCTTGAGGAGTAGCCCGAATCTAGAGGATTGGCGGAACGTTTGGTCGGCGCTGCGGATTAAATAGTCACATCCCATTCCCCTCTAAAAAACTTGGCAATTTCTAGACCAATTCTGTGTGAAATCAAAAACTGTGTGTTGCAAATATCATATTTACGCACGAGTGTTGGTCAAAACATATATAAATATACTTATAAGACCCACAATACACGAAAACGGCTATACCTCTGCAAACGCTAGGGCTACCTGGCAACATTTCGTAGAGTAGGTAATTTATCATTTATGGATACATACATATTGTGTAAGTAATAATTTATTGCAGATAGCATCTCCCAATAGCGCAATATAGTTGCTTACGTCTCGCTAAATTTCATATTCTACACGAATTTCCCACCTTGGCGAAAATACACGCTACTAGGATATGGTGCATAATAAAAATGTTACTACCTTATAAATTCTTAATACTAAATAAAACGCGGATGTACACTATCGAGTAGTTTTCTATGGGTTAGTTTATGTAGAAACTCGTGATATATAGTGCTCATATGTTTGTGTACAATGTCGCTATTGTTGGATTGTTGTCAGTCATCGTTGTAAATTATTGAACTTCACTTAACCAACGTAAATGATCCTAATTACGCTGATGCTATGAACTCATGCACACACAGTTTGTCAAGTACGGATGTCGTTTTATCTTCTGTGAAGAATTCGTTAAGCTACATTGCGCGTCCGCGACAACTGCTGTGGGTTCTCTCGCTTGGCCACAGGTATATAACTCAATTTCATAGCTTTTGTACTGGAATACAATGCTATAGGTATGTTTCTTTGAGCGCCTAAAGCTTAACAGCCGCTTGTATTTGAAGAGAAATTTATAGCTTAACGATTTTTATTTCAAGACTATCGTGAACACGAGGTTTATTCCTGGTATATTTTATTCCATAGCCATAAAAGGATGACCTTTATGCTATAAACTCATGGAATGTGTATATTGTTGCCTATGATGAGCTCGTTGAGTTGTAACTCTAGGTAGTGATTATTGGTAAGCAATGCTTCTGGGTGCGTAGCATTTCTCGAAGACTTGTAAATTCTATTACGTTATTATCGTTGTTAAACTTCGGCGGTTGAGCGAAAAAACGCGATAAAATTCTCTTTGTAATCGTTGCATAATTATCCGCTTCCGATGCATGTATCGGAAGAAGTTACCGTACCAATTCCTTAACTAGGTATTCATATTATTAAAGAGGTACTTTCTTGTAGTGGTGTTCCAACCGGGAGGGACAGTGCGCTCGAGATTGCTGGCCATCCTCTGAAGAAATTTTTCTCCTTTCGATATCTCTTCCGAGATTTTTTTGGATCAGTTTCATAGTTTTATCAACGAAATAAGCACAACTTTAGATATGCGGGCTCTCTCAGACGCGAAATCGGAATGTATCTGTAATAAAAATACAAAAACAATGTATTATTTTTGTAAAAATTTCTCTGCATCAGGTTTATTGCGCAAAGGTTTGACGCCCACCCCGAGATTCAGGGCCTCACCGTTTCTTAAATACCGACACATTTTGCTTGCCCAATAGACAACCCATGTAGGATTTCGATTAAAGGTTGACAGGAGGCATCCGACTTCTTTAGAAGTATATGTGATTGTAAATCTAAATTTTTAGCCTGCATGCCAGGTTTACAGCAAGTGAAAAGAATGTGTAGTTCACAAACCTTGATCTATGTAGAGGCAGCGTCTAATCTATGCACAAGAATTTCTGCGAGGCCAAAGTTTCCAGGACATGGTCGGAACTTAATAGATGGCTCCAATAATCGTAACTTTCTGGCTCAAATAACGCTTAAGATTCTACTAGTCATAGCCCTATGATTAAAAATTATTTGAAATGAACTATGACCTTGATATGATCCACTGACTCAGTTGGCAGAGCTTAGTACTTACAATGGTAAGATCGGGTTTTCAACAATGAATGACCCATTATTCCATCCCTTCGGTCGCTGAATTGAGCAGCATGCACGAGCCGAAAAGTTGGATATGCGGAAGGAATTTTCAAGTTTTTTCATATATTATACCCGTGGCTTGAGAAATAATCATTGACCTGAACGAGGATAACCATCACACATTGCAATACTTATACAACTATGCTTGTACAATGCTGAACAAACTTTCGTCTGTCGGTGAATTAAGCCTGGGCCGTTTGGGTGCAAACCTTGTACATTAGTCGTTAAGCCATATTGTAGCTCGTCCTCTGCTCGCTAAAAAACTCGCAATGTAAACATACAATAAAACACTTGAAACCATACTACGCGAAACCAACATTGTTGGAGTACCGCTTCACTATTTACAGTTCGGTTCATTTGGTCGCATTATGAATGAAAGGGCACATTAAAACACACGAGTAACGTTATGAAAAGCGCGTAATTAAAGTACAGAGGCGACCGTATCGGGAACTCTAGACATCCATGTAATCGTCAGTGCTTTTCTCAGTATTACACGTCATCCACACCGAAGGCCTACTTGAACAATTGTAGCTCCCTATTGGTGATGACTAATTAGCATAATATAATTGAAACACAGTGACGTGCTACGTCTATTCAGTATCTTTCTGTTATAATACAAAATAACTACTTACGCTTGGTTCGTATCACTTAAATTGCTGCACAATGTTGTGGAATTGTATTGCACGCACAGTACCTACTGGATGATGTTTGCACGTTTGTCGCATTATACTGCAACATTACTAGCGCGAAAAGCGACTGTCGGTATATTGTGATAGTACTGTACTGGTAGTTTAGGTTCCTTGAATCAATATAGTATTTCATTTTGGCTTATTTTTGTATACTTTTATATGTACTTATTTTAGACGATATTCCTTCTCAACGGTAGAATATTTGTGTCACACACCTTTTAGCAGACAGAAGTCCGATACCGGGCTTTTCCTAATTCCTTTACTGCTCTCCGAACGACGTCGTGACAAGTTGCCATTTCACCATCGTCAATTTCGTTGTATACGAACATCTTCCGGCGTATCCCATGCATCGACAAAAAACTACTACGTCACGCTTGGTTTGCATCAAACAGCAAGTCAGGGTGAAATTAAGAAAAAATTTTACGAATTGTCAAAATCATTGCATCCTGATATTAATCCATCAACGGACGCGGCAAAACGATTCACCGAAATAAACGAAGTAATTATTGTAAAGCTTTCATTAAAGCACTGCAATAGCCCTGTTTAGATGTCACGGACATTTTTGTATATAGACCGAGAATTTTGAATAATATATATTATATTAATCTTCAGTATGTTGAATCCCCAGTTTTTGGAGGGTGTATGGTGTAACTTTGGAAGAACGTAGTACCGACCCCAAGTTTTGGGATATGGTCCATCGAGCCCCTAATTTTGGGGTAAGGACGGAAGCACATATGATATCCAGCGTGAGTTAAAATTAGAGTACATAGAACTGTCATACTCTTCAATTACGTATATTGTTTTATTTGCATTTTGGTTTTTTATTATTTGAATTTTAGTTGTTTATTATTTTAATTCCGCTTGAAAGTCTTGGCAGGACTATACTATTGTTTCCGAATGCCGTGTTATACATTGTGGTGTTTGTTTACATGACAGTCCTCGTATCGCGCAAAGGTCTTGTGTTAACTGTATTTTCAACAATTTTTGTTCTAATACTTCGCTGTTTGTTTAAGGTGTGATTAGTAATGAAACTAGACCACCAACCAGTCATGACCTATCCAGTAGTAATTTATATAGACCAATGTGAATAAATTAAATATAATATAACAGATATACTAAGATTCCTTTTTACTTTCATTTTCTTAGCACACCTATTACGTGCACCGTACGTAAATAGGTTTTCGAGCACGCTTCATACAAATTTATTGATGCTGGAGACCATTGGCCGTTTCATGATAGGGATACTAGTGGGGTATGGTCTCCCGACCTATTCGCATATAAGACCTTTCTTCGATTTTGTGACATGTTATTGCGGGGTGGGAGCGTCAAAAAATTGTTAAATAAGTCCAGTTGTACATTGAAAATTTGAACCATGTCGGCTCTAGCTTGACGTGGCACGCGTGATAATGTCTAAAATTTGGGTTAATTTTGGTCTGAAAAGAGACTTCTTACCCTCTAATTCCACGAAGAAACAAAATAATGCCGTGATGTTACTGTTATGAGTAAAGCTTAGGTATATTGTGAAAATATAAGCGAAATCGGTGAAACAACTGCCAAGGTACATTTGATAATGGTTAATTTTGGGCTAAGTTAGGTGTTAAAACGGGATCTTAATTCATATTTTGCGAGAAGAAGCATATTGCTATTAGTAAGCTATATAAGCACAGGAAGGTTTTAAAACCTAAGCCAACACAGCCAAAAAATTTTTGCCAAGCTATTCACAACGAAGACAAAATTTGGACCTATTTTGAACTGAAAAGGGATTGTTCAACCCCTGCTGGGCTACGTGGGACACGCGACCAAATGGTCATATCAATATATGCACACCCTGAGTTGCCCCATATTGAATTTTTACCAACATCGGCCGACGCGATGCCGAGTAATAGATGCTGGGTAACCACATCCTTAAATGTCCTCATATTTGGTGTTTGTCGTCAAATTTAGGGTCTGTCCTTAAATTTTGATATTTTTGTTGTAAAATGTTCAAAAGTTTTTTAACTTACTTTTATAATTGTTGATTTTTTGGCAACATTTAACGGCTTTTAGTTTAGATTTTTTTATTTCAGACCTCCACGATCACTCAGTTCCCGTTTCGAAAATCTGCTATTATGTCCGGCATCATGTTTTAATAATTAATTTAACACTAAATAAATTTACTGATTAATTAGTTAACGAAAATTGATATAATTATAATACTTAGAGGTCGCAGTCTGGTTGGGTCAACGTCGGATCGGGTCGGCTCTAAACCCAGTCCTTAAAATATCGAACTCATAGGTGAAAATTCTCACATCCAACACACCAAAAAGGCATCTACATGAACGACTGAAAAAATTTCAAGTTTATGTGAAATTAATAGCTGTATGCGAAGGTCTTCGTTCGTTAATTGAACGAGTACACTACAATCTTTATATAGATTACAATTAAACGAGTATTTTCACTATATATATTTGTCCTAAAAATGACAAAAATTGTCCTCAAATCCAGCTTCGCAGATTCAGCAGTACCCTGTAGTGTTGCAATCCTGCAAATTTACATGTTATGTAACGTAAAATAGCTAAAAGGGGACAAAAACGTGGTCGGATAAAGTTGGCGTCCACTAAAGGGTACAACTACAGCACCACAAAAGATACATTTTGAGGTCATAATCGGACAACGCGTTAAGGAGTTAGTGAGTCCAACGTGAAAAAATTTCTCCAAACAGATCTTCAATCAGCCTCCGTACAATACATACATGCTCAAGTTCGGTCCTAGGGAGTAGCCCAGTGGGGGCGGGAGGCTCCGAGCGATTGGGCGGGGGAGCGGGCGTGGAGCATGCGGGGCAGCCAGAAAAGCACCTATGGGGTAGGCGTCCTTGGCAGATCCTCATGGGCATCCGGGCCCGCTGAGGAGGGTGCCGCTACCCCTATGGGTATGTATGACCAAGTACCAAATTTTTCTGTGGACTTCTCTCCCTTCGTTTGTCAAATATTGCAAGTAAAACGTTTAACCGGTTGAACAAACTTGTAATCCCATCGTACGCCTCCAACGAACACAATTACTTTATCAAGATTTTACAAATTTAATTTTTTCGGCGTATTATTTAAACTTTCGCTCATAGTTTGAAAACGGCTGCTCAGACAGAAATACCTAAAAGGCGTATAGTTATTGTTCAGTGGTTTTCGTTTTTCGATCCAATGCCTCTCTGAGAAGAGTTATGGCCTCAGATGTTGGGTGGCCCAATTGGTCAAAATCTAGAAATGTCCAGACTTGTTTTGTGAAAATTTAGTAGGCAAATCACTGGAGCAGTGCAAATACGAACTACATTTCAAAGAAGAAACTATGTGTATTCCGATATCCAAATTATATTCTAGGATTACAATTATTATATTCCGTTACCTTTCGAATGAAAAAATTGCTAAAATCCCTCAATACCGTGAACAGTTATGCTAGCAATAACTGGCAGGTTTTTACACAACTACATGTCTTTTAAGACAATTATGCTCGCTACGTCGGCTCCGTTTTAAATGTTGTGAAACATAATATGTGTATATATTGTTCTATGCACTCATGAGTTTTCTTTCATAAAAATGTATATACTATTTCTGGCTAGGCCAAATCTCGGAAATTATAGCCGGGGGCCTGAGCCGGGCGCCCCAGCTCACCTGCCGGATGGGTCCCGGATTTTGCCGGGGGACCAATTTTTTTTCCGGTTTTTTCGCGTTTAGACGTTAATTTTTCTCAGCAGGGGGCTTTGAGCCGGGGGTGCCCGAATTTTGTCGGGTGGTACCTCCGTTTTGCCGGGGGGCAGCCGAAAATGCCGGGCCCACTACTTTGGACTAGCCAGTATTTATTTGCAGCCGTTTTTTGTTGCATCTGTGCGGGATATAGTATAAGTTTGAATAAACTGCCTCGGGTCAAAATTAACCCGTTTTTTGCCACCCTAATGATGTGGCTGAAAAATTTCTATTCGCTGAAGACAGTATAGCTTCTTAATGCTTTTCTGACCCAAGCTTTAGCGTATTTATCTGCTAGCATTGTAATCTATATTTGTGTTCTTGACGCGTCATGGCAATGTTTAATGGGTCTTTGGCTGAGAATGTTTGGTTTTCACGTGAATACTATGACGTTACCGTTTCCATATTACTTGCTGATTTGTTTCTCAGCCTGGACCTATGCTGTACGCTTTCAACAGCTGTATAAAAATTTCAAGTTTAATTACTAAATTCAATAATTCATTTATTGTAGGCTTACGAAGTACTGGGTTCGCCTGTGTCTCGTTTACGGTACGACCGTGAACGATTCGGCAGTTCTAGGACACATGGTGGGTCAGCGCATCATCGGCGTACGTGGGCTCATGGTCCTGGTACTTCAGAAGCACATTTCGGGTCAGATACTTCAGCAGCTTTTCGCGATGGACAGTATAATTGGCAAACGTTTGCGGAGTTTCAACGAATATGGCGCTCTCGACTTAGTGAGCGACAAAAGCAAACCTTGCGCGGCCATCAAACTAGAGGTGCGCGCCACAGATTTCGCACTGGGCACGCAACCAACCAAGGCAGTGCTGGATTTAAAGATTGGGTTGAGCACCCTGGATCGGGGGGCACGACTGATTTTAGTGAAGCTCGCCGGCGATGGATAATACAGCAGGCTAGTTCGCGCGAAAATACGTCATTTGTGCAGTTTTATATGGGATTTTTAGCAATTATTGTGCTGGTGGTCATACTAGCGATTCTAGCCGACTCAGCTAATCGACAATTGTCGCGTGAAGGGCCACACATAACGGCGACATCGTCAAATTCAAGTCCAGGCGGTGTGCATAAATCATTATCGACTTGGCCTGGTGGTAGTGCATCGATGACTAATGCGGATCGGTTTTGGGCTAACAAGGACTTGAAAAGGCCATTTGATAAAGCGAAGACAGACGAACCCGGAAACCCAGATGATAAGGGCAATTCTCAAAAACGATAATTACATTATATACCACATTACCGGTATTATACGTATAAAGTTTACGGTCACAGATAGGCTTCTTTGATAGATTTATATTAAAGCGATAATGATGTCGAGCGTGTGGAAACACCGTAAATCAGTAATTTATAGCAACACAGGTGATAGAACTGATATGTTCTTATCAGTTTTGTACAGTCAGGGATAGAATTAACAGCTGACGCGGATGCACGCAAATTCGGTTACACACACTCAAACACGTTTAAACACAGATACACACAAATTGGTTTAATGCCGCACGCACGCAAACATGTTCAGACGCACACAAACGCATTTACACACGCACGCAAACGCGTTTAAACGCATTTGCTTGTCTGTGTGTGCATACTTTCTTGCAGTTACGTAATTTTATATGTGATTGTAGTAGTTTTGATCCATACCTTGCTGAAATATGCTGTTTGGACTGGTTTTTATTTAAACCACGAATTGCTAATAGTCTACAGGTCAAATTCGTTTTGTCAAGATAAATACATTTTCGTCGTCTATTCGGATTAGACGATTTTTATGTCGTTTTGATGCTAACGTGTTAAACTCTTGTTCATACTCCTATTCATACTTTTACATTTTCCTGATGAAAAATTTTTACGTAAGTGGAATTATATTATGATAGCTGCACTATTATAAGGTATTTTGTTTACTAAATATTAGGTTTTAAATTTTATACGTAGAACCATGTAAAAAAACTAATTATCGTATATATGTTAAAGCTGTTACAGTACTCCACGGGATAAGTTGTTTCGATCGAATTCGACGGTTATTTCTGGCGTATAATATAGATGATTTCACCACGAATTAGCAAAATGCGCATGTTGGATATAACATCAATGTTTATCTTACCAGATCGCTGCGCCTTATCAGACAAAAAGCTTTTTACAAGAATCCATTCTATGTAAACTGAACGATATGTATGTTGGTTGCTTTTTCTGCTACTACCTATAGAATCAAAACAGTCATAATGATCTTCCCATGTTTGAATTAATTTGGTAGTATAATGTTGAACAAAAATTTGTGGCAGCAATGACTCAAACCGGTTCGACTGTCTCGCAACCATATGCGATGTATGTACTTATTTGGAGCTACTGATACAATCTAAAAAATCCTATCTTCGTCGGCTAACAACGAACACATATTCGTGCAGTGCTTCCCGGGTTGAGATAACGAGTTTGTCGCTAGTAGATAGGCGGCTTGGACGCGTAGCACACCAAAAGATTAAAGCTTTAGGAACTTTAGTGAAAATAATATATAATTGGTATGAGTGAAACTTCAGGCATCCGAAGAAAAACACTTTAACGTCGATTGTCCAAAAGTATGGATGACGCACATTGTGAGCTGTTTATGTTTATTGCATAGATTTATCTATAGTGTATATTTGCACGTGCGTTGCTATTCACTAGCTTTTAGAGGCTTCTTAAGGAGCCGAACAACACCTCTCACATAGATCAGTGTTTTGCCTTTAACAAATTCACTTGTACAACCTGGGTTCGATCCCTGGCGCTGCCGTGAGTTTGCCAAACGTACGGTACATATATAAAATATTTCGGGTGTTAAAAAGATAATCGGTTCGAGATGTGTAAACAGGTTTTCTCTGAGTGCAGGTGCAGCCCGAACTATCCGAATTTTGGGATATAAACCCTGCAGATGTTTGATATTCATTGCAGGCTAAATCTTACACTGAAAAGAGTAGCTGTACTGTTTTACTTATTAAGCGCTGAAGGTGCGGTAGTTTTAACTCCGTGGTTTGCTCCAGGACGATGTTTATATGAAAGGGTTCTTTCAGGTAGCGGCGGAACGTGAAGGTCTTTGCACACGACCATCGTTTACGAAACTATTAGAATTAGAATGCGGCTAGAAAACGGCATTCTAACGTACTGTTGGAAAGTTAAAGTTTCCTAGAGATATTTAGGTTGTGTGTTGTCTCAATCACCACGAAGTGTGTTGACCTTTGATGGTATTTTGACTAGCTAAAGTGGATTATACATAATACTTGTTGTGGCTCTTAAGACATTTAGTATTCATTCGCTAACCTGAAAACACAAAAGTGTTCCTGTTTCGCATTACGCTGGGAAATGATAACGCATTCAACACTGTACAAATCCCAAATTGTAAATTTGTAATGATGTGTTTTAGTGCAGGGATGGAACTGGGCTTCCATTTTGAGGCCCGGTCTTGGTGGTTACTACACAGCCAAGATACAACGGTAGCGCGAAGCTGTAAAGGAAACAAATTTGGAAACATTAGAAGATTCTAGAGAACTTGTTTATCAAACCCTAAAAAAATTCAAAAATTATTTATTGTATAGATTATCAGGCTAATCTGATGAGTTTCCACTATCTGCAGAAGAGCGCAGAAGGCAAAATATGCGGTTTTTATGTTGAGTACAAGACACGCGAGAGAGTTGTGGGCTTCTGAATTAGACCGTGTCAATATCGGGTAGAGCCACGTTATCTGGGCGTTATAGATTTGTCATTCAGAATAAGCCGGTCCCATCTCTGGTGTATTGTACAACTACTCTTGAATGTTTTAGTGAAATATTTGATCTTAGGTGTCGATAGGGAGTTACCACCTAACAACCGGACTGCCCATCTCAAGCCAAAATCTAATCCCCCTCAAGACTCCGCACTCATCGCCGTGCGCACAATGCATGCCGAAAGTTTTAGCAAAGAAGGTTGAACATTTTTGTTAAAACGAGAAATTTTGGAAATGTATCGCACATGAGGAAAATTATAGCAAAATTTAGAAAAAATTTGAGTTCCTAAAAATGTACACCCGAGACAGTCTACTAATTATGGGCAATGCTACCCGGTCGCCCGGGATGTGCGTTAGGTACCCGTGTATTGGTATTTCGCATGTTACCTAGATTTTTTTCCGCTGTTTTGTCTTCTTAACTTAAGAAATATAGCTAATCCAAAAGCAAGATAAGTAAAGTAGAAGTACGCAGCATTTGGTCATTTGTTTTTAAAACACATGATCCATACGAGGTTAAGCTTCATATTTTTAGCACCAGGGATTTTAATTTGGACACGAGGCTTATCCTAGTATAAGGACAATAACAAACGAGAACGCAATAAAAATCAGCAGCTGACTACAAAAGTTTATGCTCTGGAAGTTTTGTGTGAATCTGAGTAAATAGCTAACAGAAATACTGCGATCTCAGTCCGATTCTGGAAAATGCAACTTCATATAATTTATCCAACCTAAAAAATATTAGTTAAGTCCGGTCCCTAAAGGTGGCATGGGCCACTAGATATCTGTAAAGTACAACGGGTTGTCAAAAGTTTTTAAAATTTTGGGACAATCTGTACAAATACCGGATTTATACATTCTACAACAATATGTAGGACAATATGTACAACAATATGTAATAGTGTAAGCTTATGCGTCTTGCGTGGATCGGGTGTCTCTTGCTACGGGTGCCGATTGCAAAATAATTGATACATACTGGTGACTAAAAATGAAAAGAAACCTTCATTAGTCAGAATTTTTATAACACAAACTGTCAAGGGATGCAAAATTGCATATATTGATGTAGTTTTGACTATTGAGTCGATCATTTTTAGCACTAAGTTTGGTTTAAATTTTGTCACGATTTCAGGCAAATTTTTAGTTAATCTGATCCAAGCTTGACGCATTGTTACTTCGTTTCATTGATTATGCTAAAGGCTTGATGGCGTGATTTCTTTAGCTCGTAGTACTAAGATGTATATCCATATACCTAATCACAGTAAATAATTTTTATGATTTATAAAAATAATGTTTACACTAAGCGTAACGGTTTTGCTGTGATTCTAAAATGCAATTTCCAATATTAATGGTACTGTTTGGATTTAAAAGCGCCAAAGTCAACTGTCCCGCCAGATGTAATTTTATCATCTTCCCGCATGAATGAATTAATTTAGTATAATGGTGCACAACCTTTTGCCTCGCAGGCGGATAGAACCCGGATCGTTTAAGCACGAGCCATGTGCATTAGGCACTATGATTCTTAAAAGCTCTTGCTTAGTTTCTCAAGGAACCTCATAAAGCGAGCGAATAACAGCGCACTTCCCACCACAAACTCGATTGTGCATCGCGTCGTATTGTTATATGGTCTTGGTTGCGACATGGAAATTTTTGCTTTCATATTCAGTAGCTAAAGATAGTAAGTTATCGACTAATATACGTTCAGTTGCAACAGCTCGAGTCACCGGTATTGTGAAAATTTTTATAAAAGCACTAGTGGTTTCCACGTTATAGACAGAACCAGCAATATTCATCTTGATCTTAGTCTTAAACTAGGATTTGGTTATCCTGAAAAAGGAAATATCTAATAAATAAATTCTTAATGTATGAATTTGGTTAAACACAATGTTCACCCTGATCGGCCTTTTTCCGTAATAAAGGTCGGCGGGATTTTTCCTCTTTATTGCCATTTGGCTTGGTCTGCTTCTAGTAGTGTCAGATCTTTGTTCTTCATATGTTCCTACAGGCACTTTGCCAGTCTTGTGCTTTTCTTCAACTGCTGCCTTCAGGACTTTTATGGGAATATGGTGTTTGGACCTGCGCATCACATGTCCGTACCGTGCGAACCGATGAGATCTTGACACTTAGATGATAGGTGCGATGTTCGTGTCGTTTAGGATTATCTTATTCGGAATTCTTTTAATTTTGGTCTTCTTGCGCCCAACGTAACATCTTTATTTCTACCGTCGGCAGCTTCCTTGAGTCAGTAGTCTTAGATGTCCAGTCACGTTTCTTACATGCTAATTATTCTAGGGCAGAATCGAGTATGATCTTGTCTGCATGTCTTGTGCTGTGCTCTTTCAGCACGTGTCTGATGACATCTTCACGAACATTGTACTCTTAGAGACACGATCATATGAGGTCTCTGGTTACAGTGTTTGGTCTTTTGTGTTAAGAACGGTCTGTTATGGGTTCGTATACTTTGATCGTAGAACTTATGCCGCGGTAGTTCTGGCAGTCTTACAAGTCTCGCTTTTCTTGTTATATATCGGTACTAATTCATTTCTGCAATCGGCTGACATTTTTCGGGATTTCAGGCACCTGATCAGTATTCCCATAAGCATCTCCAATAGCTTTTATTAGAGGTGTCCATGATTTTATTAAGATTGAAGAGAAGCTTACTGTTAGTGATTTCTTCTGCAGGACTTTCTACCGGTGTATGAAATTCTACATAGAGGATGGGTCTATCGGTTTATAAGGTTAAATGGAATATATATATGGTAACAAAAATTAAGGATATTCGTTTATGAGTTGTAGTCGTTGTGATAAAAATCTGCATTAATGCAGTACCAAAGAAGAGGATTGTATATTTTTCTTTAGCAGAAAATTGACAACTATTAATTGGTTTCTAATTTGGAAAGTCGTACGATGTGTCTTGCTTAGAGCAATATGTCGTGATCTGTTAATGATTTATAAGGCCGTGGTTACCTTGGCGTACAACTTGGAAGAACATATCTGAGTTCCGGAACTGGAGGTGTCAAACCTACAACTTTTTACAGAATTAAAGTTTAGTTTGGCAATCCCAACGGTGATAATATATGTATATATTTTCTATGACGGTTCCTTGTTCTTTCTATTTCCGAACTTGTATTCCTATCGTGTGACTGCATGGCTCAGTCTGTGCTAGGCATTTGACCTTCGGTGCTTGTTCACAGCATTTTTCTTGGCCACCATGTCCATCTGAGGTCGCAGTACTGTACTGTAGCCCGGAAAAAATGTTTCTTGTAGCTAGATGCTATTGCAACCTACAAGCCTTATTTACTGATTCAGATATCTAATTTGAACGTCGAATACACGTAAATTTAAGTAGATATTGCGGCTTGCGAGAGCAAGCAAAATTAATGAGTATATACCCTAGTAGTTTAGTCGGGTCGGGTACCTGGGCAGCGATTTACAGCCCATGCCTACTATATAGCCCCTAAGCTGACCGTAGCTGTTCGACAGCTGTAGGGGTTTGAAAAGAGATCCTAAAGTTTATTTACTGTGCGGATTTTTATAACGTGTAGAACGTAGCTGTATATATATAATCAATAACAAAGTTTGTGGACCGAGGGTCGTTGTATTGAAAATAGGTTTTAATAAAATTTGTGCTGTTTTTTACACTTCCCTCAAATGGACATGTTTGGTGATAACATTGTAGACAGGTAATAATGCTGCTCATGCTATGGACATGGATATCGATATCCATCATATGCTACCGTAGTATCATATAGCAAGCCTATAAGTTGACCTAACTATTAGGTCATGGAGGTCAACAATAATTATTTTAGTGAACGCGGCGGCTCATTTGCTCGCACGGATCCCGTGTAGTAATGAGCTGCCCTTGAGCGTATCGCTCGGGAAAGAGGAAGTCGCCGCATTTTTGTTGTTACATTTTGATCTGCATACGGTTTTATAAAACGAACCTATTACCCTGGTTAATGCTGTCCTTAACCTTGAACCGTTTCATATCCCCCTTTTTCTAGTCCTTATATTGTCTACTACTAAATCACCATGCCTAACGCTCCATTCCCACAATGGTAATTTTGATGTTTCATTTTTTAATTGCTGACGTATATCAAAATAATGTTCGAACTGACGATCGTACTACGGTCGATAAAGCAATCTACGGCAGTGCTTCATTCACCGGCAGCGATACTTGCATCCTGAAAGTTCTCAGAGTCTTCGACCTTCAGCTGAAAGGCCTTTCCTTTTTCTAATTCCGTAGCCGACTTATAGGAATGATAAATTTTCCTCACTGTTTTCCGATTAACTCATATTTCTACCACAAGTTCTGTGGTCTATTAACTATATGAACCTTAGCAAAGTTTAGATTCTCTTGATACCAAGATACCCTTGATCCCGGTCGGCGTATTTGGAATTCCGTCTGCACAAAATTAGAACCGATAAACGACCATATAACGGCCAAATCGCAATATTTTTCAGCCGGGGTCTGTTCTTGGCCTTATCTAGTACCCTCCTGAGCTAGAACCTTGCATTAGCATGACTGCATCGGGCTTAACTTAATACTGCCGTACCTAGTATATATATAACACTCAACCATGTTGTTACCGTAAGTCAAAACTTAATATATTTTATATAGATTAGTTTAAACTTAATATATTTTAGATTTTAACGATTAATAACCTTACGACCAGAATTCCATTTCTATTTTTGTTTCGCACGCAACGCCAGGCTAAGCCTCGGCACTAAGAAAGTATGGCTGATACGGTCATAGCCTAGATTCCTGGTACTTGATGATCGAACCGATCCTAATCAATTTAGTGCCAAATTATACCGAAACCAAGCCTGGAAAGTCAGATGTCGCAACCTTGTTAAAGCGTATTCGGAAACTCGTAGAAACCTTGCCACCCCTCTTATCGTATTTCATTTCCAACCGAGAATATTCATAACGAAAACGTCGCTTTAGTAAGCTAACCGATTACGAGTACAACAGGAGCGTGAAGTGCGCAATCTAGGTAAAGTGCAAGATTTCCTATTTAAAGACGTAGAGTCAATACGGGAGTGACTAACGTTAATGAATTATTTTATGCCATCTGGTCACTCCCCTAAAGTTACAAGTTCGAAGTTTAGGAGGTGTGCAATGTAATTTCTAATCACAATATTAGTTCTAAATCCCCGCGATATCAGCAACCATTCACTACGAACATTCGATGTTCTTACAGTGCGTTCTGAAAATCAGCCATAATTTGTACCTCACAAACGAATAATTGTGCCATCTCCTATAACTTAGTTATTGATAAGATTAGTTTCCTACCTCGATTATAGATCACCTCAGTAATCGGTTCCCTATCCTTTCGCATGACCTCGAAGTGGGCTTCCCGTTCATTATCGTTTCGAGTATAGATCGATTGTAGAATACCATCAAATTTTTATATTTATATCACTCTTGACGTCCTAGTATGTGCTGTATTTCGATGTCCGGCAAATCCTTGTAATTTCCTACGAAAGTTTAACTTGCATTTCGCCGAACGCGCGAAGGGGTATCTACCCGATCACAAGCGCTACCGTTATAGTACGAAAGTAACTTGAACTCATGTCTGTAGTAAATTCAGAAATTTCATGACGATTCACAGACTACTTATATACAACGTAGGGACCATGTTTATCCTTGAGTTCGAAGCCATGGTACTCGGTACCATTTAGTGTCAGCTTGACGTGACAATTTGGCCCCTGGGGCGACTACAAACAGGCCAGGCAGAAAAATTTCGGTTCGTCCTCACCTCTTTTCGGAAGTGGAATGATTAATACACAGTTCGCTAATGTTGGGTGCGGTGTAAGGATTTTTCGTCGCGCTCTTTTCATGTTTAATTTTATATCCCCTGTGTCTTTTATACCGAGCGGGGTGATATCCAATTACAAATGGTATATGCCGAAATGTTATAGCTACGGGCCGTGCAGAAATTTTTCGGGCATTTCTTACGTATAGCGTAAAGCCTAGAGAAATTAAATATATAATCGTGTTTCCGTGGAAGTAACTAGATGCTGCGCTGGTGCCATTGGGTTATTGAAAATAATTTATATTGTGCATGTTTGCTAAAAATTAATAATTCCACAAAATTGACCATACTTAGTAGATATATTCTAAAATATAAAAATGCTTTACTGGTGCACAAAACATACTCTAAGGTCATTATTGTTAGTTGTGAAAGACTCGATGATAAAAAGTCCAAATATTTATGAAACTGATAGCTATTTGCGGCCATAACAGTGACTTATCGCAGAAATCGCTAAGTACATATCAGTTGGTAGCGGTCAGTCATCGTTTTTGTTTTATACCTTGGTAGAATTGAATTACCACAATTATTGACGGTTATAAAGACTCGACAATAAAATGTCCAAATACTTATGAAACACTGATAACCATTTGCGGCCAAAATAGTGACTTATGGCAGAGTTCATTAAGTACGTATCAATGGGTAGCGGTCAGTCATGGTTTCTTTTTACCTTGCTATTGCGAGCTGAAGCTGTAGTAGTGAAAAACTGGAGCTTACACAACTGAATCTAGAATAATAGCAAGAGTCACTGATGATCGACTATACTGAAAAGTATGATAGTCTTCAGCTTTACCTTGTTAACGCCTGCGGTACGTTGCGGTCGGTTTCGACCTTACCTCACCAGGATTATGACCTACCAGGTGAGTTATAAACATAACTATGCCATCCACGCTCATGGGCAACCACACTCAGACTCCTCAGATTCATGGACCGCCAATTTATATTCCAGCTATGTTCATGAACCACTAAATTCAGACCCGTCACGTTTGCGGACCACATTTCATTTTTATAAAAAAATCTAAAAACGCTTCTAAAACGTTCTTTTTCGACTGATATAGCTGTAAAAATGTGTCAAATTTCCGCAGTAAATTATTTGCTTATGCACACATGCGCTAAAAAAGTTATTAGTGAAACTATTGCGCACTTAGTGATTAAGACTAAATGATGACATTGCCAGATATCAAATGCTTATACGAAAAGTCCGCGATATTATACTTTTTTGAAGAAGAACATTTATATACTGACATGACCATATTGCGTACACAATAATAATATACATTAACAGATCATAATTTCTCTGTAAAACAACAAAATTTTATTTTTACTCATATTATTGACGTAAAACCTACAGGGTCTTTCGTTGGGTGGACTAAAAACTGAAGAGATGCAAAAAGGCTCTAGGGTATAATTGATCTTATTCTGCAGAGACTTTGAGTCGTGTTTATGCTTAATGTCACCAAGGCAGGATTATTTATTTGATTGAATTCTTGATCGACTCTGCACTGTAATACTGCTACTTGCATATCGTGCGCTAAAAAAATGAAACAGATTTTACCTGCCTTATCACGTAGTTTGCAACCTAGTATCAAATCCACCAGCGAAAGCATGTCTACGTCTGCTATTCTCTTAAGCAACGGTAACACAGTATATATTATTAAATCATATGCTCTTGGGCAGTAAACTAAGAGATGAAAGTTATCCTCACATACCTGTTGTAGTCCTAGTTCGTTGCAAGACGGGCAAAGGCCCGTCTTTCTGTGCAGCACCTATGGTTCGGTAGTAATGCAAAGTGTCGCAGGAGAAAGTGGCAATGCTTGAACTTTACCTTCTACATTCTAGCTTTACTATAGGCCAAGATTTCGAAACACTGATGGTTTTTTCACAGGACTTCACTCCATCTGATGTGTTTTCAAACGCATTTTTGTCCATAATTTATGCAAAAGCTTGGGGGAGAGTTTTGGCAAAAACAAAGTTTCACCAAATATGTATGCGAAATCTCCCCGACTTCTGAAACCGGAATTTATTTAGTACTGCTATCCGTATTTCTTTATATAGGGTAGGACAATTGCAGCTACCAATAATAGTTTGTGGCTTCGAGGCTACTTTACAATGAAAGAACCTTCTTCTCCAGATTAACATCTCTTTATGCGTCGTTATAGCTTTGACGTATAACATAAGGTGATTAACGTGTCGTCTGATAACCAGGTTTGTCAAATTGGTGCAGTCAGTCAGTGAACCTCGAAAAGTATGTCTCGCTTAACATTACAAACATGCGATGGAGACCATAGAAATTTAGTTGCTTAACGATATATTAACAATATTAAATCATCAGGAGGTGAAATGATTCGTAATAACTAGATACGTAAATGAACATGCATAAATAATACACAATTTTAAAATGTATTCGGCCATACACTGAAACACCGCAAGGCGAAAGGCGACGGTCTAGCTCATTTATAATTGATCGACATATTCCCAATTTTCTTGTACTTCAAAACCGTCAGCAGTTAGCCACAGCTCTTAAAGTAGAACTTTTTCCACTATAAAAGGTTTATAACAGTTGGAATTGCGCTATGGCGCATCGTACCGAATAGGAGCACTTGTGTTTTACTATTTTTCAGATCATGACCTGAAGCTGTTTTACAGATTTCGGACATGTTGAAAATTAGCTGTATTCCATCAAAACAGGTCACAAATATGTTGGTATCGTCAGCGTACTTTGGTATCCTTGTATTAGTGTCATAAAAATCTACTCCCTTGAGGAATGTCTCTGCCGCACGAAGCTTACCGCAACCCCGACCCTATAACGTAAAGATGATGTGACAGGGGACATGCCTGTTCAAACGCCTATGTAATATTAAAGGCTCAGACATGTGTTTGTTGACACATACTCTTAACTTAACGAAGCCAGCATTGTAAATACAGCGTAAAAAGGACAAAAACTTTTTTCCAAAATTCATTCTTTCTAGTACCAGGCATACATTGTTCCACTCTACCATATTAAAGACTGCTTGGTGGTTCAAAGTCAATATTGCGACTGGGCATTCGTTTCCCTTGCAAAATCTACCACACAGTTAACGTACGCGATACTGTCAATACTGGTTCATCCTCGCACCGCACAGATTGGGTAAGTGTGGATAAGGCTGTCTATAACATTTTCTAGCCTTTTTGCGAGAATTTTGCAAAGAGTTTTGCAGTCTAAATTCATTATGGCAAAATGTTTCCAAATTTTACATTCGGACCTTAATAGAGCATTTATATATCAAAGCTAATGTACCCTCGTGTGCAGTTTCATTCATTCTACAATTTGACAAAAATAGTTATCTAATTTTCATAAAAAACACTGCCATTGTCGTGTAATATTTTCCCCCATAGGATTTCCCCCCGTGGGATTTTTCCCTCCGTAGGATTTTCACATTTTCATTTTGGCTTTCAACACGATAATTTACAAAATTACAAATTATGTAAGACAACATGTGGACCAGACAATTTTCATATTACTATATTCGGGATTCCTTTCGATCGAAACTCTTTCTATGCCTTTTGAGTCAAATACCGTCAGCAGCTCATTTTCGATGCAATTCGATATATGTTGACGCATTGATCCTTGATGATAATTCATTTGACTTGGACACTGTCCGTTAACAAGAGACATCATATATGCTACAGCAAACAACCCACAGTCTGAGCATACCTCTTGTGACTGGCACGGCATAATACAAAGATTGATACTGCCATTTTGTTCCAGATGACTGTAGGCAACTATCAATTGGTTTTGCAACGATGGGGGGAAATATTATACGACACCACCTCATACAGACTGAACTGAACGAAGGCCTAGCAA
>JASANE010026449.1:0-43202 GCA_030248225.1 Trileptium ribeirensis
AGACCATATCCGCCAGGCGTTCCGCGTCCGCTCGTCGATCGAGGTCGTTGTCGTGTTGATCTTCGACGGCATCGCTGGCTGTTGGACCGTTGCCACCGTCGCTGACGTTGAAAAGCGAATCGCTGCCACCCAGCAGCGCATCGTTGAACAGCGTATCGTCGTTGAACATGTCGTTGTCGATCAGTACATTGAGCGAATCAAAATTGCCGACAGACTGTGTGAAAGCCATAACAAAGTGAGTGTAAAAAACAAACTTGAAAGTGAATCCAAGACCAGTGAAGTCTTCTTTAAATAACCGTCTACACCATATGTCAAAACAGCATCATATCTCACCTCCACAGACCCCACTTTGCCTCCACACCAGCGATATTTACCTCCACACCATCGATATTTACCCCACACAAGTCAAAGCCCCACATACTACCCCACAGGATATGCAGTAATGACGACATTGCGACGCGTATCCATCACAACCCGGATTCGATCAGTATCACCAGATTCGCGACAGTTTCCTATAATGTTTTCAAACCGTCTTTCCACCACCTCCCGGTTATTATTACTAATTATGTTTTTATCAGGTTTGTTAATAGTTTTATTAATTAATTTAATAATTGTATATTGTGAAACATAAAAATATGAGCCATCCCCTGACGAACCAGGTTTCGCAAACATGTGTGGGGTTATAAACATCATTAATAATATGCCATAATCGAAATAAAATATATATATATATATATATATATATATATATATATATATATATTTATATATATATCCCACATGTGGTTATTTGTGTGTGGTATACATTATTCAGCGACTCGTAATATATATAGTTCCATGAAAACTGGAACTACTAGTACGTTACCATAGCAACTGAACCAAGTATATATACATCTGTCACCCCACTTCCACCACCACCGTGTGGGGGGTAACCCCGGGTTTTCTATCCACCCTTATTGTTGGTTTTATTGTAGCATATGGGGTTTTCAGGGCCAACAAGCTGATTGCGAGTGTCAAAAATATTGCTTGGCAAATAATTTTCACACTTCTGCTTCATACTTGGTATGAAAAATGAGATTTTTCTCAAGCGTCGGTTTGAATTCTTTAACGTTCTTTTCACGGTCAATTTAGGGTTTTATTGAATTATTAAATTGTTAGCTGATTGTTTGTACTCGTTGTATGATGTTTTGTCTACTGTATACGTTGGCTATCAAAAGAGGCGGGCGTAACTATGACTCATCACTCACGGTTTATATAATGCTGCACCTGCGTACTGTGTGTAGGCTTTGTTTGTGTGTCTTTGTACAACAGACTTCGGGAGATTGTTCTCACCACTGGAATTGTGGCTCGAAAGCGAGCTTCACTTGTTCATATTTAGATTTTAGCATGAGTTCTGGCTTTTTAGTATTATTATTTTTCCTAATAGCAAATTCGGCTAAACTGCTACAAAGCTACAAATTTTCTCAAGCCGTGCATCAAAGAGCGCAAGTGCTGAGAGCTTGAAAAATAGCGCTCCAAATTTCGCAATAATTTAAAATTGTAAATATCAAAACTTTTCGACTGTGTTAACATCTCATTACGACATTTTCATCAAGCTATCGATACTGGATTATATTTATATCCGCACAACCAAACAATTCTAAGACTGCAGTTTTTTGTAAGGAAAAATCTTTTCATGATAATCCAACGTGACACTGTGTCATATATATAATCTATTTATTCACCGAACTAATTCAGCATACTCAGTAGAATGTAAATGATAGTTCTGAAACAGCTTTATACGATTTCCGCTGCAGCAACGCGTAGGTGCAAGTTGGGGTCGCTATTTTGCGACTTTGCAAAACATTTTGCTGTTCTTACAAGTGAAAACGCTATTACCAATCGCGTTTTTCTGTTACGCTCTAATACATAAATAGACTGCGAACATATCTCTCTGATTCAGCATGTTATTTGATGAACGCGGACAAACGTGCGAAATGGACAAATGTGCGCGAACGTAAATCCAATTAGTGCATAACACAGCCCATGTTCGCGTTCACGAAAATACGAATACAAATAGCGAAAATGTGAATGCCAATTTCTGCGCGAATCATTTCGTGATTTTGACAACTGAACAACCTTGGTGTATGCACCTATAGTGAACTCACGCATTAGAAGATTGAAATACTCAATGTTAAAATATTTTGTAATAAAACGTTATAGACTTTTAAACTGGAGGATTTTGTAATTTTTGGTCGGACAAAATACAAAAAAGTTCAAAATTCAAAAATACGTTATACTATTTTATTATTGAAATTAAAATCAACTATACTTTGGAAAAGTGTAGCTACTGAACGTTATACCACTCAACGCTACCGGTCTATGACAATATTGTTAGTCGTTTGAAATGTGTCTAAAGTAAATGGTTCCGGAACTACCATATATGGTAAATATAACACGCCCACCAAACGAGGCACCATTCATGATATTTAGAAGATAGGTTTGTTCATTTAGTTGATGACAAAATGAACTAACATTTTTGGTTGTAATTATACGTTGGCCCCATGTTTGGGCGCTACATTTTGGCTTCAGATTTGAACGGGCAATATTAACCAAACAATTTTGCCATTCATTTTTTGGTTCAATATTCGCAACATTTTAAAATTAAAGTGGTAACTTTTGGCCCCATATTTAACAGGCGAAGTTAACAAACAGTGCTACCATTCATTTTGGTGACTCATCTGCAACGTATTAAACTTGCAACGTAGAAATTTACATATTCATACTCATGATTTTTAAAATTAGTTTTATTCGTATATTTTGGTTGACAAAATTAACAATCACTGTTACAGGATTTCTGATTCTACTGACTATGCCTGCCCTACTATATGTATGGCAAATGTTACAAACGGTGACTCGATTGCTACATTACGCTGTTTATTGGCCAAATGGTAATTGTAACACTTTGTATAACGTTTCCCAAATAAGGCTGTTGCAGAACCATCATTTATATTCTACTTAAGCATTCACATTAATTTGCTTATTGATTGCATTGACTACACACTCTTTGAAGACAGGTATGCAAAAGCACCAAATTGTAGATGCTAATAACATGTCAATTACTAGCTGTTTGTAGGCACGGCCACGTCGTTATTTATAAATCGGTGCAAGAGGTATGCCAGCTTCTAAAGAGTGCGTAGCGGATGCATGCAAAATGGGAATGTTCCATAACGTTGATATTTCGGTATTAACTAGCCCTTGTTTGTCTTTGTTTCTATTTATGCTGTTTCTGGTGATAGTTCCTTTATGAAAATCCATTTAATTCTAGATCATCCTTGTGTTTCAGATAATATTTGCTACTCTTTGTAGGCCACAACGCCGTGCAGGACCACGTAGTTTTAGCAGTTGTACCAATTTTGGAACTGTGTTCAATTGGGCTGCCAGACATGGAAGCGATGATACTCGTCAGTGTTAGCACAAATGGAACGATTTTTCCATCCAAGGCATTCGACCGTGTTCTGGCACTGGCTTACGGCGATCACTTGTTTTTTTTTCTTAAATTCGCCGTTGTTTGCAGATTATTGCGACACCTCCAGTTAACACCGCTTCGCCGGAACGCAGCTTTTCCACGCTTGCTCGACTGTAAACCTACCTATATATAGTGAAAAAATTGCTCGACTGTAAACCTACCTATATATGTAATAAAACAGTGCTCTACGTCGAAGGAAATGGCTGAGATTGGGCATATATTATGTAATTTTAGCACAATAAGATATATGTGTTGAAATAAATCTCAAAATTAAAATTTGCGGCAGAAATTAGTAGTTAGCCCAATCGAATGCGAACGAGTACAAATTTGCTTTACAAACATATAAAGAAAGGTTTTCATGTATTGGGCTTTGTACTAAACAGTTTAATGGCAAGATAAAGTATGAGCTGGAAAAAAGATTTCTTATATTTTAACGCTAAAGAATATTGAGAACTACTTCACGTACCTTCGCTAAATTTTTCCGACATTGTTTTGTTTATATTAACAGTTCTGCCTCCGGCAGCAACGTATGTGAGCCAGGGTTGAACTTCAGGGCATTGCAGCGGCATTGGATGAATAACGTAATTTGTTATTGACTCGTCAAATGGATCCAGTAATGGAAATTTGCAGCTTAGTTGAGACTGATGGCCGCTACCAAGTCGGTAATTTTCCTACATTGAATAACAACAGCCTATTGAATTTCTGGAAAACGGAACTGTTTGCAAACGAATAATATATACATTTAAGTACGCGGGCCCCTGTGCGCCGCAAACAGCAAAGTTGTCTTTGTGCATGAGCTAGGCAGTCATATACTATAAGGCTTTACTACTTTCATAATAGCAACATTGCTTAATCGATAAATAATCACTATGTGTCAACGGGTAGATGGTTCGGCGGGAGAGTGGGGTTCTCGGGTGTAAATTTTTGAAAATTTTAGAACACATAAATTTTTCGGATATCGCTTAAGTATATTCTCCCACTTCTTAAAATTTCCATCAATATTTGCTAATTTTGTGCTAATTTTTTGTTTAAAAATTTTTACAATTTTTGTTAATTTCATCAAAGTTTCTTTCACTCTTTTCGGCGTTGCGAAAGAGGTAGTGGGAGGAACGTGTAAATAAGGTTTGACGATCTACACCAGTCCACGTGGGTAACTCCTTTACGTACCGCCACTTCCCTCTATGGAAACCTATTATATAAAAATTTGCGCAATGGCTCCCTTACGACATTCAAGCTACCCCCTTAGGATGTTTGAAGCCCCTTTACAACATTATATGCCCCTACTGAGGCCCGAGGCCGCCACTATGGGAGTGCAAAGGGCAGCCCTTGATTTGTGCTTTGACAATGTTCTCTTTTACAGTGATAATCTTGTACAAATTGTAACAGTCATTCAATACGTTTGCCACATCGCTACTGCATAGTGGGTCAACAGTAAGTATAGTGATAGCTTTTATGATATTATCAACTGTTTTATATCATTGATTTTTTGTCATTGCAAATATCAAATTTGTTGCTGACGCTAAAATTTAGATTTTTAGTTTTTCTATACGAGTGGCGATTGCTTTGCTGGGAACATGCTTTATAGTATATCTATAATATAAAACTGTGCGACGACTGCAAATGTACTATTGCTAACAAGCCTGATTTCCAATTCCGCAAAAATGAATTTGGTTATAGTCAAATTAAGTTGCTTTTCAACACTATGAATTCAAATTAAGTAACATGAATTTATAGCGCGTTTGTTGGAGGAAATAATACCGAATCTTATCAATTAATATTAATGCGTCCTTTACTTTAATATGTGTGCACTAGGGCCGGATTTTACCACAACCCACCACGGCGATAATGACCAGCTTGTCTAGCGTGGACCAGCTGTTGTGACATTTCCCGAGCCGCTCCAGGTCCTGTAAATATGATAGCTGGTAACCGAATTGAGCTCTAACATTGTCACAAGGCCCGGGATCGGCTGTATTGCGCGAGTAAACTTTAAATGACACCGGCAACCATCTTATTTTGTATGTTTGGATAAAATTTGTTATGGAATGTTTTTTGGTCAATTGAAATTCGGCGTAAAACTGTTCGCGAACATAGCGCTCGAGATTCAAATACAACCATTTTGTGTTCGCGAAAATTGAAGTAAAATTACCCACATGTTTGGGAACGAAAATTTGTCGATTTGATTGTGACGTCACTTTTGCATTAAATTTGTTCGCGAACATCGTATAAGCCAAATTTAAATTATAATACATTATTGAACAGAATTTCTGCAAACTGAAATCGCCAGAATTCTGTTCGAGCACAAGGTCTAATTTCTGGCACTTGAATTTGATTTTGTCAATTTTCGGTTAGCGAAAAACCGAATGAAACCTGTTTGCCGTTCAATATCGGTAATGACAGAATAAGATGGTTGGCGGGGTCACCTTAAGTCTACTCACGCATATATGATAGCTAATATAACAGTTAAAAGCGTCCATAACAAGCCGCCGCATAAGAAGAATTGGGTTTCACAAAATAGCCCATACTATATAAGCTTAAGCTTTAATGTCAAGTGTCCTGGGGGATGGACGGTGTGAGAGAATATCAGTGCCATATTGTGCTATGTAGTTCATAAATATGCTTCCAGACATAGTACTGGGTCGGATGACTTAGTAATTTGTGGTAGCTACATCTGGTTCATGCAATTTCTAGGTAAACGGCAACTATCCAGGTATTCCGTTGGAAAATGCATGATCAAAACTATAAATAATAAAGTTACTTTAGTAGTACTAAATAAATATGCTCTAATGGCCAGCTTCGTTTATCAAAATACATACATGGCCCATCCCGGCTTTCCCAAACACAGTGGCCTAGCTAGGCTGTACAATTCACAGTGCAAAGGCCTGCATCGACTATGTCAAAACGACATGAGCCTGATTTGACTGTGTGACAAAATCCGGCCCTAGGTGCACACACCTTTAAGGTAAATGATGCATAAGCTTGTTAATTATATTCGGTGCTGGTTAATGCGACTTACCAGTTTTGTCCAATAACGTGATCTTAAATTTATGTAACTCAGTTTGCTTTCACTCAATTTGATTTCAGTTTTCTCAAATGAATTTGAATTTAAAGTCAGTTTTGGCGCCAAAAATGATGCCAAATTATTTCATTCTAAAACAAAACTCATTTTAAATCGTGAAATGAAACGGAATGCAGTTTGACTTTATAGCATATCACTTCAAACATCTTATTGTAGTTCTCACAAAACGAACAAAGCGTGACCTGCAAAAATTACTCACATTAATATTTATATCAGCAATATCCAACATTCCAGCAACGTTGTATGATTGGTTCTTCATGTGATTGGGAAAAGATGCATAGGGAACAATATTTGAAGAAATTAATATCATAAAGGCTGTACTGGCGGCTGCTACACATAGTAACAGTTTAATACCCATTATTCGTAACATAAGCCGGCACGCTGTTTTAACTGTCTGTCTGCTTTAGGGCGTCTTACAAGCGACATGCAGCGGTTGTATAAATATCACACCGGTACTTATCTAAATCAAAAAATGACTTCCGATTGTATACAATGCATTATTTCATTAGCACAAAAACGCCAACATGCTTTAAACATTTCTAAATGTTGAATCATAAAATATGATGGTGTTGTATATGATGGTATGATAAGAGTTGCGCTTACCGATTGGTTTGGTGACGCACCGAGGTTGACAGGCTACCTACAGAAAAGCTGAGTCGACACGGGGTGAAATTGAATCCTGCAAACTTATGCTATGAGATCCGAACCCAGATGCTTTACAGAGAGCTATAGAATGAGCCCATACTCTTATAGGCACGTGTGGTTTGACCAATTCATTTCAGCACAGTATCTAATTAGTTGGCTTCGTAAAACTGAGGATTGTTGTACGCCGCTCCTGCGTGGAACGCCTGGCACCCTCCGTAGAAAACGTACTCCACCAAAGACCCCTGCACTTTTTGCGTCTCCCAGAGCTATTTTTACACAAAAAATTTCAGGCCAGATTCTAGGATATTCATCATGTTTCCACTCAAATTGGTAAGTGAGGGAGGGTTGCGCCTCATGGAGGGTTGTCGTGTCTTGAGGGAGCTGGGTGCGGTGACTCCGGAGCCGTGCCTCAAGAGAACGTGCGCGGCGTCGGGGGAGGCAGGGGGTTGCGGACCTTCGTGCATGGGTGCACGGCGCCCCGGTGGGTGTGCGTCGCCTCCCGAGATGCGGGAACTAGATGGATTGCCTGGGAAGTTCGACGCCTCCGGGCGTTGGGTAAACCGCTCAGGGACGTAGCCAGAAATTCCAAACGGGGGGCATCAAGGCTTTCTGGAAGCGCATAAAATCCGAACTGAGGGGGCACCAAGGCGTTCTGAACGGCCACAAGTTAGCTGTAAATTCGAACTGGTGGGGGCCACGAGCCAAACTGGGGGGACGGCCTTCCGTGCCACCCCCTTGGCGACGCCCCCTGACACTTCTTCCAGGGCGGTGGAGAGCTGTGCCTCATTAGAGGACGTGTGGCTTTTGGGTGGGCGTACGGCACCTCCGGGGGAAGTGAGACGCATTCGGAGGGGTGCGACGCTTCCGGGGGAGAAGGGGGGTTCAGCGCCAGGGCGCGGAAGGAGAAATGGGGCGCCACGCTGCGGTGCGGCGCCTCGTGAAGGGAGGTTCGTTGCCTTAACGGGAAGGTCGGCGCCGTCGATAGTAGCGCGACGTCTCCGGGAAGGGAATGCGACAAGTCCGGGGCGGGAGGGAAGACGGAAGGTCGGCGTCCCCGGATACTCAACAACCCCAAATCCGGGATCTGCCACTGATAATCGGCAATTTAAGATAACTTGAGTGCGCTTTGTCTCTAGTTTGTCCCACAGTGAAGCGTGACAGTATAAGATGTTGGCACAGTCAAGGCTGACTATTAGTTTTGTTCTGAGGTTACAGAGAGCTCTATACAATGTCCACATGGTTAGGCGAAACCATGTGAGACAAATGTACCCGTCTTGCCTGACTGTTATAAATAGTTATAATACGACATATATTGTAATTTTTATATTACGTAATATATTTATTAATATATTAATGACTTTAAATTTTGGCAGCCGTCCAACTCGGCAAATTCAAATTTTGACAGCTGTCCAGTACTGGAATTTAAAATATTGGCAGCAGTCCAACGCAGTTAATTTCAGTTTAGTAGCTATCCAGCGCGGGAAATTCAAATTTTAACAAAATACAGAATTTGGCGGCTATCCAGCAGGGAAAATTCAAATTTTGGCAGCTGTCCAACACGTTTAATTTGTATTTTAGTAGCTACCCAGCGCGGTAAATTCAAATTTTTAGCGAAATACAAAGCACGGCGGCTATCCAGCGGGAAAAATTCAAATTTTGGCAGTTCTTCAGCGCGGTAAAGTCAAATTTTAGCAAAATACAAAATTTGGTGGCTGTCCAGCGGGAAAAATGCTAATTTTGGCAGCTGTCCAACGAGGTAATGCGTCATTCACAGAGAAATGTGTGCACCTACTCGACATCATCAGCGTATACACAGGTGTGTATAGAAACATTACATTCGACAGCATGTAACAACGTTCGTGAGTTGTTACGCAAAACGGGTTGTGCGTAACAACTTTGGTACGTTGTTACGCATAAGCACTTGTGTGCTACAACATTGCTAAAGTTGTTACGTTCTACTTATTTTTACGCTCGAATGTTGTTATGTGCATTGGGTACGTACGATAGCTGCTGGGAACAAATTTTATGTTATAGTGTTGGGCGCGCCTTTGGCGTGCGAGATCGAGTGCTGAGCCTCAGTGGTATAGGGCTATTTCTTAGGGGCAATGGGCGATGCTCCGAGGAGGGAGGCGATCCTCATGGTGAAATAATGCTTCAGGTCGAGAGCAGGTTTCAAGTTATTACATTTATTTTCATTTTAGCAGTCTATAACCAAAAGTCAATTTAGTTGCCTGTGAAGCACGCGATGTCACAGTGATGTCATTCCAAACACCCATCCTATGAGTGATAACAGCGAAACAATTTATATATCTGGCAAGATGTGATTCCTTTAATATAAGTTATAACTTGTTCATAGCTTTGTTCTTTCGTTAAAAGATATCAAAATTTTCAACTGCATTTTTCGCAAACTTCACCACGTGGCGTTTATTACACACTGTATTGAGTTAAACAGAAGTCAGGCGATCTTGATATTTACAGATCCTTTAAATAGTGCTGTTGCATATTTTCATATCTGTTTCACCTAGCCTTATCCTAACAATAGTTTTAATAAGTGAGTCAAAACTAATCTACATGCAAATTCTGCGCTATTTTAATCTAAAGGGTCAAACGGCTCTCTCCCTCAAGCGAAATTTACTTTCTGATGATTCATCAACCAACCACTTAGCCAGGCGCGCTTTGGAAAAACACTTTCGAGAAATTGATGAAAATTTCAGCAAAAACTGGGAAAATATCTGTGGTAACCTTTAGGGAAATTGAAAAACTATGAGTTTTTGAAAATTCAAAAACTTTTACCGTCTCCTCGTCCTTCACGGGAGCCACCTACGCCACTGATTCAACGGGCCTTGGGAACATATTCTCTATTTACTCATAAAACATTCTGAGCATGAGCGATGTAGCATCAACCTTTCTTTTCCTCTTCGTTTGGAAAGTTATATTGATCATCTACAGATTTCAACATTCTATCTACCTGCCATACCCCCGCCGACACGCTGACACTCTTGGAGGCCGTAGATCGACCTGCTGCGCTCATTGAACGGCTACCATACTCGGAAACATCGGATTTTGAGTATGTATGGTTAAGACTGTTCGTAACAACATTCGGTTGTTGTTATAAAGCTGCGCGTGCACAGCAACATTCGAACGTAACAACATTAGCAATGTTGTTACATACCATCGCTGATGCGTAACGACACACCAAAGTTGTTACTCATAATCGGCTTTGTGTAACAACTCACGAAGGTTGTTACGTACAATCGAATGTAATGTTTTCAAAAACACATGTGCATATGCTGACGATGTCGAGTAAGTACACACATTTCTCTATAGAACGACACTTTATTTGTTTGTTTAAACGGGTATGCAATTGAAAATCTACAGCGCAACGGAAATATCCTGACACGCATGAATAGTAAGAGAAAGCCATGTAAGTTGCCAAACCGAAAAGCCTCTCGCTTGTAAATTGCAGCGGTCGGCTTCACTCTGCGTGACAAAAACATAGTTCAAATGAACTATCAGCGACAAGTACATAGCCTAGCTAGGATATTCTAAATGTTCATAGTCCAGCTGGACGGTCTGCATGACATTTAGTTTAGCTCTACTGGGCGCGTGACATAATTAGTACCAGGTATGCGCTTCTTATCGTAAATGATGTATAAATTGAAATGGTTTAATGACAGTGAGTCGGGTATGCAATCTGATTTTAATATGGTTCAGCTTAATGGAACGTTGTTATTAGAGTTGTGACAGAGAATCGCCAGACAATGTACTAGCTGTAATTATTTTTAATAAAGTATAATAATTGACTGTCTAAGCATAGAAATTTGGTACTAAACCACCCTTCTGATCAGAGCTTGCACAGTACCATTTCATAAACGCATTGCTAGCGATCATTTGCTAATTACATAACTTCAACTTTAGCTGAGACATTTTTAAATATTTTATGAAATCGTTCAGAAGCATACCATAGCATAGTTACATACATACATAGTTGTCGAAGGTCCGTCCATCTGTCGGTAAATTTTTCACGTGATTCACATTACTTTTTACCAATTAACCTTACTTTGCCAACTTTAGGCATTTCAACTAAAATCGAAACGGGGGGGCGCTTCGTGCGGAGCGTTCACAGGAGTTGTAAATGTGGCTTGCATGTCCGAATGTTACATGGTAACCCCCATCGACGCCTGTGATCTATATTTTATGTCGTATTGACATGTTTGTTGTGTTATATAATTTTTATGTTGTATGCTCTATGTTAGGGTGCTATATTTGTTTGTTACCAAGGACGTTTTGTTTAATGGATTTTGTCAGACTGGTCTTTACCGACGAACTACAACGTGTTGTGTTTTAAGGGATTTTTGACACTGTACGATTATAAGTTTAAAATAGATTCGGTTTGTGGGACTTTATGACATATGTTGAGAGCTATTAGCAAAAGAGTTGGTTGTGTTATTAATACCAACAGTAGGCCTCACATAGACAGCATTCGAAACAAATATGAAATCCGAAAAAGCTTTCTTCAAAATAATTCCACTTGAACTTTTATTGGAATATAAGCAATGATGCGTGTGAAAGAGATGAGAAAATGGCTCGTCGCAACAATATTTTACTTGAACAGAATCTGACACTGAGTACCAAACGTAAAATATAGACCTAACTGAATACGCATATGCTGGCTACTCTCGGCATTACAGTGCTTGGTTTACTCGCACAATTCCGCTTGAATTTTAAGTTGTATAAGGAACCGATTGAAATGTATGAAATATTGTTTTAATTACTTATAAAATCAACAAATCCGATAGATGGGATAATATTTTGTCTGCACATATCAATTAACCTAGTAACACATTTTATTAGCTACTAAAAGTATGTTACATGAAACAAAAATCGCTTAAATTATCATTGCACTTAACCTGTGAAGTAAAGTCGCACTGCACGCAATCACATTTTTACAGAGAATAATGTGAATATTAAAAGAGCTTAACAACACATAAGCCAAATCGAAAGGTGCGTTCACACTCCAACATTCTGCTAAAAAAATGAAATTCACGGAACGCTAAGATGAAAAATCTCCAGCCAGAAAAAAAACCAAAACATGTCAGGATTTATTAACAATAAATTAAAACTACTGCCTTGACCCCATAAGTTTTCGGACTTAAAGAAGTAAATGCTTTAAGCCACAGGTGTCCGATGGGTTGTGGTGTCCACACACCCCTAAAGATCGGGCCATTTTTCTAAGGTTCTTCTCACCCCCACTCTCCTACTCGGATCACCACAGCGCGTGGAAAATTGTGCAAAAATCGACAAAAACTCATAATAATTGGGTAGCATTGTAGCAGAAAACTGAAAAAGTTTACAGAAATTGGGAAAACATTTAACGATTATTGCGGCGTTTACATTGTAAATGATTCGATATGGAAGATTTGTCTCCACCTGGGTGTCTCTGCCGCCATCATATGGTGCCTCGGACACCATGATCATGCTGCTCATAGAGGTACGGTCTGCCCTTCCCCTGAGGCTCCTTCTCTGATAGGTGGTCCAAACCCATAACGGCTCCGCAGACGCCAAACACATATGAGTCGCATCCCCATCCACCCTTGCTTCGACGATCCCTCCCTCTCCCCATTCATTAGCCGACTTGCCTCATCAGGGGACGTCGAAAGCCTCCTTCTCGTGACATTGAACCCTCCCAGGACTTCGGACCTCAGCCAATTTATACCACATGAGCGATTACAGGCGCGCATGACAATTTACGGGTCGTAAGCTGTATATAAGTTCATTAATATTTTATCTTTTTTAAATTTGTTAGATCAATTAAAGACCACGCTTTTACGAATTGTTTTCTTTTTTGATATTCACTCGTCTACTGTGAAAAGCCATGTCATTTACGACAGAGATGCACGAACCTTGCTCTAAACACCCATACGGTTCTACATATACAGAGCAATTAAATCGGAACATCACAGTTACGCAGCGATTGAGAATTATGTTCTAGATTTCAATTTCCTAGCTATACTACTTAATATTGCTAAAAATCGAAACTTTATAATTTTTGGCAGCAGGAAATATTCCGTATTGCTTAGAATCCCGAAAATAATTATAATGTGCTCGTCACTACCTGTATATGCAATATATATTTATATATGATCTGCAGAATACAATTATATATCTACACTTCTAGAGTGTTTTGTGGCAATTTAATGCATTAAATTATGGTAATTTAAAGCACTAACGAGCAAACCGATACTTTTGGCACATTTTACGTAAATTCAAGTGATCAAAAGACAAGCTAATTCAAGGACAAATTCACGTAACACAAAAAGATACACACATAATGTAGTACTTATGAAACAACGTGCTGTGGGATGGACGCGCAAAAATTGATTCTTTTCGACTGAATAAAATATTATTGAGGAGATTGAACGCACCAAAGACCATGGATTGAGTGGTCACTGAACCAGTTCCAATTAGCAAACAATGTATCTTAAGTTATAGATTACTCAAATGTCGCGACAATAGACCTAAGATCTGAGGACCTGACCGATACTAAATTAGTTTTCATGAAGGTGGGCGTAAGATGCAACTTAGACTCTGTTCAGCAGTTACATACAGGTTCTGTGAGTACAATCATATTTATGTAAAGAACACACGCCCGGGATGCAGAGTAGCAAAACATAAAGCTTGATAAAGTTTGTCTTTTATTATTAGTAAATAGCTTATCACGAACGTTAACCGTTGTTTAAAATGGTATATCTGGCATTCCCGGCACTCTCTTTCCACCTCGATAAGTCGATAGTAAACAATATTGAGACTCGATGTACGATTTCAATAATTCGAATCCATATGATTTATACAGCGCGAACTCTCGCATCCTATGAATCGGCTTGTATAGTCGATAAATCGACACTAAGGAATATCGAGACTGGATGCACTATCTCCAGAATTAGAATCAGTTTGATTTTTGCAGCGTAAACCCCGATGTTTCGTCTCTGGTGAATCGGTTTCTAGATAGTAGATAAATTGACCAGTAAAAATATCGAGACTAGATGCACGATTTTCTGAATTTGAATTTATTTTCTTTCTGCAGCCCCAACGTTGCTTTCAAGCCTACGATTAATCGATGTTTAAACAGTCGATAGTAAGGAATATCGAGAATGGATCCACTATCTCGAGAATTTAAACAGATTTGATTTCTACAGCACGAGTTTCTTCGGGCGACTTTACTGCAAAAACGCTGTTTGATTCTGTACATCAACATGTCCGTAAGGGGTGATTCCCACACAGGTTTCTTTTGGCTACGAACCGCAATATAAAAGTTTTGTCTAAGTAAAAAAGTAACTGTGAAACGCGATCCTGCTACAAATTTTGCACAAAATCTAAGACAGTGCAGATAGAGCTACGGCACGAGTTATAGCCTTAGCAGCATCGAGAGGATTTTCTTACATCTTTTGTTGTAGTCATTTGTGTTGTAGTACTGCTTGTACGTATTTCTAGACCAATACCGTTCGTCGTTTATAAATTTAGACACAAACCTTGGTTACTTTGAGTATCGTACGGTTGGTTGCGACTTTTGATACAGTGTTTGTAACAGTAGTGACAAAATATTTAGCGTTGTCCATGCTTTGATAGCAATTATGCGTTGTTTACAGAAAAATATGTGTTCTTTCTAGACATCGTCAGTATATACATGTGTGTATCAAATCATTATGTTCAACAGTATCTCATCACTTTCGTGAGCTGTTATGCAAAGTGGGTTCTGAGTAACAGCTTTAGTACGTTGTAACGCATAAGCTTTTCCACTTTGGCAAAATATACACTTCGACAAAGAGGAAGACACAAGCGACGTGGAAACGTGTACAATGATGATAATCAGATTGCAGATTCAGTCAATGGATTCGGCGGCTAACATTACAAGAAATCAATAAATACTTCTGACGGCAATCTTACCTGTGGCAACCAGCCCGCTATCTAATACATGTAAGACTATGTAAGGGGTAGGTTTTGGCAGCTCCTACCAGGCTGTTTAATCTGTCATGCTAATTGATGCTGCTTCAGAGCAATTCGAATTGTTTTGTTCGCTTATGTTTCTGTATCTTCACCCTGCACTGCATCTATATCACGAGAGTCACAACAGCTATAGTGTGCAAAGTTCAGCCGAATATGATTTCACCCGATTACATTTCAGTGGAAAATCTGGGTGCTCAGTGGAGAGGTTGTTTTAAGCTGGCCGATCAATATCTCATTCTGCACAATTTTATTTACCGCAAAATGGGTTTTGAAATTCGGCCTTTTTGCAGTTCCCCGAGTTTTAATATACATAAAAAACTGGCGTGTAGTTAAAAAATACGACACGTAGTTCAAAATTAATCCATTTGAATATTAAATGTTTTATCTAAATCTTATTTAGCATTTTTAGTTTAGGAGGAGATGGTTCGTTTTGAATGAAAACAAAACAGTTTGTCGATTTGGGACTGATTTCTATTCGAATTATTTTTGTGCGTGTGGGATTTTTTTTCAATTGCACACAGTGTTGATTTCAATAGGAGCACTTTTAATTTTGCACCTAGAATTTAAAATGCCAGAAATGTTAACCATTTGTGTAAGAACATCTTGCAGTTGCTTTATAATAAACAAAGTAGTGCGTATTGATGAAACGGAACCAAATTACCTAAAACAAGTTTTACTTATCAGAACCACATCATTCAGACTCATCAGAATCAACATCATATCATTATATATCTTTATCCAACATCCCAGTCAAGAACTCCATTTTAATGAGCTTATATTTTATGTCGTTCAACTAGTTCTGAAATTTTCACTAGCAAATAACTTATCTTTGCCTAGTCATTTTTGCGCAAAACCGGATACGTTATTATATTAGTATTCTAAGCTATGCTGCTATATCCCAGTTTAACATATAATCCTAGCAATTTCAACAC
Source organism: Trileptium ribeirensis (assembly GCA_030248225.1). Lineage (NCBI taxonomy): Eukaryota > Metazoa > Nematoda > Enoplea > Enoplida > Thoracostomopsidae > Trileptium > Trileptium ribeirensis. The sequence continues at coordinate 16,166 of JASANE010026449.1, forward strand.
TGGCTATTCTAAACTTTAGTCGGTACATGAAGCAAAAATTCATTACATGCTCCGACTTTATGACGAATTTTAGCTATTTTAGGCGAAAAAAATGCCGTCGAATTAGGTGAACAATTGGTTATATTTATGGCTCTAACATGAAAGCGATAACGTTGTTTAGTTGCTGTGCTACAACTAGGTAATAATTGTAAATATTAGCCGTTCCATTACACGGTGGGTTATATCGTGTTACGGTTACCACGATATCATGTTTGGTAATGTCATGTCATGCCCAGGTAAGGGAAAAACCAGAGCCAATCACCTAGACACCAAAGCAGACAATAAAATCTTTGTCAAAAGAGGGTAGGTACCACGATTGATCAGTCAGTCTAGACTTTTCAAATAAATAAATCATTTAACTAATTGTGTCAACACGCTAGTATGATCGTATTACGACATTTATCCGTATAATGTAATAATTTTACCAACTTGACATTTTCTGGGCTAAAAGCTGTATTAAAATACCCAGCTGATTTAATCAAAGCTAATAATCAAAGTCATTGTAAAACCGCAAACTTTCTATACATGCAAGAATAAAATTAAAATGCAATTTTGTGTCTTAATGGTAAATATTGTGATTGGGGTTGTGAGCTTACTTGCACCAGTTGTATACTGTGTATAAAAAGCTTAAATTGCATTGAAAGGTTGTACTGCCGTGATTCGCAAAATGGAATACGCAATATGCAATACTGCGTCAACAATCTAGAACAATAATAAAGACATACTTTCTATTCCGTAATGCACACGACACAAAGGTATTAATCACACCGATGTTAGCGTTTCACGTGTCGCACCACTAAAACCCGTGTCTAATCCAAACGTCCAACACCAACGTTCAGTGTATAATAGTTCGTCATTCAGCAAGACGTTGAGAATATTACAACTGCACCACTAAATCTAGAACAACCTGAAGTATTCAGTGCTAATTAATCGCATAAGATATATTGATGATTGTTGCGGGGAGTAGTAGCGGCCGATGGAGCTTGGCGGATCAAAGATTCCAAACTTTAAAAATACTAATATTCTAAGAAGGTTAGTTATCCGTTAAATTATAATAGTACACCGAATCGAAATTTACTCATATGGACATCACGCTCAGCTGAGTTAGAGGTACAAACAGTAAACCTAAATTGAAAATTTTCGGGAACCATGGTTATGAGTATATACCAACATTGGGGAAAATACCGAGCGTGAAAGAATGACTTTTAACCGACGCTGGTAACTTGTTACTCCATAGGAGGAAAACAAACATGGCATCTCGTTTTCAATTATTTTCAACTAGGCTCTTACATTTGATTGGATTCGCGGATCTATACACATGTTCAACGTGTTTAAGGGCATACAAAGTTAGTCAAATCAATCAGTGACGACATTAACCATATATAACCGATCCAGTTTGGAATACAAGCTACGATGCTGAGTTTCATTATAGATATATACCAGTATTTACTTCGCGCGATTTAAATTGTTACAAACATGCGACTTAATCATCGAAAACTACTGCAATTAAGTTCCCAATCGATGTTCAAATGAAAATTTTTGTTTTATTCATGCACGTACAATGTGGTATATCAATGTTTTACATCATGCAGTGACGACATTTGCCATAAATAAGTGCGGCGGTTTGAAATACTAGATACGATATATACCGTATTTATGTGACGTAAACGTATACAATATATGACATGAATTTATACCTTTATGGCGTTTTCGTAACATTTGTTCGTGAATATTGAATAGTCCAAATGCACAGTTGTTAAGCCTTAGGAACTGAATTTCTGCAAATTAAAAAGTTCGAAAATTCCGCTCAATGACAAAATATAATTTCTGGCTTTGGAATTTCATTTTATGAATTTTCGGTTTAGCAGAAAATTGAACGAAAGGAAGCATTTTCCGGGACAACAGTTTGTGAATCGATACTGTTACAAAATGGGATGGCTGATGGCGTCAACTTAGGTTTACTACAATATAATATGTATACTTAAATTTTATATTACACGTTGTATATGCAGGAAAAATGACTAGCATTTACATTAGGTATCACCATACGTTATCTTTAACCTTTGGCATAAGATGGCTGGTTAGACGGTAACGAAGTAGTTACCGAAAGTTGGTCAATTTTTTCGTCGTGTAGGCTGGGTGGCCAATGCTAGTGACAATGAATTAATTATTATGAACTAAATGTAGAAGAATAGTTTAAAGTCAATAATGACGAAAATCCAAACCAGCATATTGCTCTAGTGGTCATCGCGGGCCTTGAAAACATTCTCAAAGCCCCGCGGGTACGGGCTTAGTGGCGTAGATAAGCTTCTAATTTTCACAAATTTTTGCAAGCGCACACCTGTGCTTTGTGCGGCGCTCACGTTATAATGTCCCCGCTGTTTGGAACTTTTGACCCCCTGTAGTCGTGATCCTGCCGTATAGACAGTCAGGGATAGTCGCGGATCATGGTCACCACACGATGAAAATTGGGCACAATATACCTCCCTCCGCCTATCGAATGATTCCCCTGGGAGGCCTAACGATGACTCCTCCCGCAGGCTGGCAGACATCGTGGAAGGCCGAAGGCAGACCTCCCACTACCCAAGACCCGGATATCTACACCCTGCGGTCCCCAGGCCATCCAGTACGTATGGTTGTCACATCATCAGCTATAACTCTAACTATACACGCTGTACGTCATCCGATGCCTCTGATATATCAAAGAAATACTGCGATCCTTACAGACACTATTGTTCTTTAATTTTCCTAATGTGTTCCTTAATAGTCAAAATTTGACTTTGTACGGCTACTGTCAAAATATAGGTAATTTAGTTTATTTAGCATACCATAAAATTGAAAAAAATTACACCAAGAGACAGTAAATTCAATTGCGAATTCAATGATACAAGTTACGTAGTAATTTGCAATCATTATGCATCATTCACAGAGAAATGTGGGCACTTTTGGAAATCGTCAGCATATACACGCACGTGTAAGGAAACAACACATGCGACATGTGACAGGAAACAGTATGCAACAACGTTGGTGAGTTGTTACGCAAAGTGGGTTCTGCGTTGTTACGCATAAGCACTTGTGTGTAACATTGCTAAAGTTGTTACGTTTTGCTTCATTTGTTACGGTCGAAAGTTGTCACGTGCATTCACAGCTTTATAACAACATGCGAATGTTGTTTTATAAACAGCCTTAACCATACATACTCAAGATCTGAATAGCATTATTGTATAATAAAACCTAATAACTGCATTGTTATTTTTGTTTTTGCATTCGGAAGAAATGAACGATTGCCATATGAGCGCCGCAAAACATTTAAATTTTGTGAGAAATTTGTTATAATTTTGGTCATTTATGCAAAATTTCCGAGCTGAGCGTTTTTTAATTTGTCGACCGTGTTTGAAGTTTGTTCCATGGTTGTTGGCGTATATGCAAATTTTTTAGATTTTTGATCGATATTCCTTTCAATCAATTCCGGAAACCACTGTGACTACGTGTTTTCAAAATTCAACAATGATTTCCCCTCTGTGTATTTTTATAGCTAGCCATTCAAACCGCTTTATCCATACAGTTTTCAATTATTTTTGCTCTGAATTTCACATCGAACAAAACCTACAGCGATGCTGACGTTGTGCGTATAATAGTTCCTACGCCGACAAAAAATCCCATACAATCTGTATGCGTAGCGAATCGCATATAAAGTCTCTTCAAAAAATTGTTGTCGTCGGAAAATTATTATAGGCCTGATTTTTCAATAGTCGAATTGTTCTATAGCATTTTCTAATTTTCTTCTACAATTTATATCTGCAAATACAGTCAGCGACACGGATAAACTCAAATCATCAATGCAATGCTGCGTTGGCTTTTAAGTGTCAGTTTTGGATCGCAAAAATATTACGTTACATCGCAACTATATTACGATCAAAATTTTCCAATGTTTGCAGATGCGCACATGAATTGCTATATTTTCGCCTCATATTAACAAAAGATACTACGTCTTGCTATGTTACAAGAAGGTAATGAATAAACAGACATGAATGGCTGGTTTTTAATAAATTTGGGTCATATTATTTCACAAGAAAATTTATCCAAGGACGGAATTGGGCGCAGTTTCACTATTAGTGCTGGAAAAGTTATACGCATAATTACAAATAATTCTGCATTCCAATCCGAAATGATAAACATAAGTCTGAAAAAGCAAATCTAATTCTAAGATTATATTACATTAACCGGCAGACCGTATGCCATAAACGTTTAGTTTCAACTGTAAGAGGCTAAACTTGTTGCGTAGAAGTGAAATCAACAATAGTGTCGTCGTCCTACGCAAACATTTGTTGACATCATCGTCGGTACACTTGCTGCGTCTCTAGCCTATGGCTAACGATTTGGATAATGAAAAACAATACAGTATAATTTCGCGACGCCTTTATCTTTGCCTGATGCAATTTTTACCTGAGTTATTCATTCGACAAATCAGTTCACGATATAAAAACTTAATCGGAACCCGACTCAGATAGCTGTTTGGTGGGAGTTGTCAATACCACTCTACCAACATTGTTTTATAACAGATTCACGAGGCACAACATGAGCTGTCCCCGGTCAGATTTTTAAAATCTCTGTCACCTTAGACTATGTTATTAATGGATATACCCAGTAACAAGTCAATATACCAGAGTCAAAATACAATTTTCCATTTTTACTTCAAAACACATGTGAGATTTTGTGTTATCATTCATAACACGGGAATAGCTCGTAAACATTTTAACGACAAGTTAACATGTTTTGAGCGATTTGTACATAGTTTAGTCGGCGGCCTTCTGATTTACAAAGCGTTCTGACCATAGACCCGAAGGGTTCGTAACCCACAACTATTCCTCCCTCGCCGCACACTGAAGGCACGCGGAAATGTCTTAATTCAATGGGCAGAGCACCACATTTTTTCCATTAGGAATCGGTTGGCAGCCGTAGAGACGTCGGATAAAGTGATAAATGGAATTTGAAATGAAATAGCTATGATTAAATACCGCAGAACATGCGTGGAAATGAGAATGATATTGCTAGTGATGCGACGCAGAATAAGTCTAGCGATTGGGTGTAAAAATGTAGAATCACGTTGAGTCATGTAGGTTGAAGAGTCGTATAATTTAACGGTGACTCTGTATGATGTTTTCGCACTTCATTTGTATAAACTGTTACAGTTACGACCGTTCGTAACAATATTCGCATGCTGTTATAAAGCTGCAAATGCACATAACAACATTCGAGCGTAACAAATGAGCAGAACGTAACAACTTTAGCAATGTTGTTACATATAAATGCGTATACGTAACAAGTTACTAAAGTTGTTACAAAGAATCCGACTTGCGTAACAACTCACGAAGGTTGTTACATACTGTCGAATGTACTGTTTTTATACGCACATGTGTATATGTTGACAATGTCTAGTATGTGCACATATTTATCTGTGATGGTGCATTATGCGCGAGTAAACTTAAAATGACCCTGGCAACCATCCTATTTTGGTATTTTTGGATAAAATTTGTTACGAAACGCTTTTTCGTCAATTTAAATTCGGCGTAAAACTGTTCGCGAACCCAGCGCTCGCGATTTAAATCTAACCATTTTGTGTTCGCGAAAATTCAAGTAAAAACTAATAAAATGTTTAAGAACGAAAATTTGTCGATTTTGTTGTGACGTCACTTTTGTATTAAATTTGTCGCGAACACTGTATAATCCAAATTTAAATGATAATACATTAGGGAACAGAATTGCTGCAAACTGAAGTCGCCAAAATTCTGTTCGAACACAAGGTCTAATTTGGGGCACTTAAATTTGATTTTGTCAGTTTTCGGTTAGCGAAAAACCGAATGAAATTACAACTGTTTTCCGTAACAAGGGTTTGTGATTCGATATCGGTAATGACAGAATAGTATGTTTGACGGGGTCACCTTAAGCTTACACACGCATTACTGAGGTATGAACCTGCTAATTGTAACAAATTCTAGTATAATTGTTTTCTCACAATTTATTTGAATTGTTAGATACCTTCGATTTTGCGCCAAAACAAAACCATGTTTTGTGAAATATAAACAAGAATAATGCTGAAAGTAAATATGTACTACAACAGACGGGTGTTCAAAATTCTTTTATATTATTACTACAATAATAAAATATGAACAGGTAAATTTTATTCACTTTCATCTACTATACGATTTTTTAGTATTATTGAATAAGTTTAGCAACTTTCAAAACGCATGCTGAACTTCATTTCAGCTAAACAACTGCTATATATGTGAGGCCACCGTTCGCAGAATATATACATTAATCAATGAAAATCAAACAAATACGATTTTTATCATTAATCGACAAATACCGATACATATTCTATTTTCGGCGTAAGTTAAATCATCCTTTTGCTTGCTTAAGACACACCTTTTTACTGCAAAAAACGTTTGTTGTTAGTATTATCAAGAATGCATTAGGGAAGTGTATAAGACTTTACTGCACTCACATTTTAGCCCGTGTTTGATGATACGGGCGATTTCGGTCCGCCCCCCAGTTTATGGGTTAGTCGAGATGCCTCACCCCCCAGAGGTTTCTGGGGGGGTAGCTCGTGTCGCGAATACTTCGCGATTAATAGATAGCTAATTGGGAAATTTGCATAATAAAGGTAAAGCGGAACGTTTTGTAGCTTCACGTTGTACGTAGGAGAATAGGTGTTTACGATTTTTCATTTTAATTCACGTGTCGGTTTTGTACGTCACGGGGCAGCGTATCGAGTGTCTTCAATTGTCGATATCTATTGCTTCAACTGTTATCGAACGCTTACATCTGACCAGTTATTTATTTTGACCGCGTTTTCCATCATCTCTCGATCGTCACGGTGGATTACCACTCACAGCCAGACCTGTACTGCACGGATTACCATTCCATCGCGTGGGTCACTCAATTAACGCAACTGCTCTCAGAGATTTTCAACGACAACGCCGGTGTGTCAATTCATACGAGCGAACGATAAGCAACGTATATTATTATTCGAAATTTGTGTAGCTGAATTCGACATTTTCACGACACAAAACGTGGTGCAACCAGCAGGATGCCTCCGAAAAGCAGATCGAAGTCAAGCCTAATCAGACAATCATTGGGTCCAAGGCGAACCCGGCTGGAATGTCTGCTTGTCGACAGCAACCAATTGATCTCCCGAGCTAACACCATCAGTACTAGCGATACCGATGGACGCAGAGCGCTGATCGACGAAATTGAAGTTCTTCGCGCCAAAATTAAATTATCAGTAACCAACATCGAAGAATAAAATCACAAATGGCAAGCGCTAGCAGAAGTGTTGTCCGACGATAACGTTGACGATGAAGAAGAAGTCAACCGACAATACACGTTTGGTGATGTCAATTTTTTGACGGTCATGGATGATGGCAAGGAACAGCTAGGGCTGCTAAAGTTGGCCGTTGCGCGATTGGAGTCGGAGTTGCCACCGGTCAACCAGACACCTCCAGTAGTTAACGCCACAGCGCAAGTTACCCCACCGAATGCCGTGTATGGGGGTGATGGACAGACACCGCGATATAGAACCGTTAAGCTACCAAAATTAATACTGACCGAATTTCCCGGCGACTGCTTATTATGGCACCAATTCTGGACAATTTTTAAAACAAACATTGATAGCAGTGCTTTATCTGGCGTCGAAAAGTTAACATACCTACGAGGTCAGTTGCGCGGCAGTTCACTCATGCACTCAGTGCCGTTGACGAAATAGAAATCACAGACAGCAGTTACCAAAGTGCCCTAGATATTCTAAAGCAACGATTTGACAGTTCCAAAGATCAGGTCATGGGATGTTTGTATAGCCAAAGCGTCTTCCGATGTCTTCCAATAACGTAGCCGACTTACAAAAAACATTTGATGATTTCAAAAAATCTTCCGTCAACTGAAGATTGAGGGTGAAATTGACAGATCACTCGTGATGGACGTCATGAGCAAATACCCGAACGACGTCTTGAGCGATGTGACTCGACGCAAAAATGTTGGAATGCATTCTAGCATCAGCGCCTTACAGCGGACCCTCCGGGATTATATTACATAAACACGCAATTTGAACGGTATACTTCACGACTTGGAGGGCTTTCATAGGAACGGGACCTCGTCTAGCCAGTCATCTACGCCGACTAATACCGTGCACACTTTACAACAACCGAAAAGCTACAACACCATGAGAAGCAGTGACAGGCAGACGTCATCAATAAACACAGTAGATACGACTGCCAATAAAGAATTACACCAGCCACCTAGACCGTGCTATTTGTGTGATGGTGCACACTTCAACGCCCAGTGCAAGCAGTACAAAACGCTTTCAAAGCGACGAAAACGGTTTATCGACTTGGGACGATGTTTGCAATGTTTAGCTACGAGTCACTCGACGAAACAATGTCGTACTGGGCCGCAGCGTCTACGATGTGGGGCCGCGGGAAATGATCCCACGCCGCTTTGCCCCAAACAATTCAGTAAGCAGTAGGCCGATATAGACAGCGGTATATCGGCAGTGTGTATTGCGACGGATGATAGTCATATTTCATCATCAACTACTGTTGTAGCTTCGTTTTCGTCGCTTTGTACGGACAAATTTTTTTTGTTATCGACGTCTTGTATTAGGATATTTCATCATCAACTACTGTTGAAGCTTCGTTTTCGTCGCTTTGGACGGACGAATGTTCTTTGTTACCGACAGCTTTTATTAGGATATTTCATCATCAACTACAGTTGAAGCTTCGTTTTCGTCGCTTTGTACGGACGAACGTTCTTTGTAATCCACGGCTGTAACTGATATTGGGTACCCTACTACGGGAAACAGGAAACGTATTCGATTGGTTCTTGATTCTGGTAGTCATCGTAGTTTTATTAACAAAAGCTGGGTTGATTAGCTGAAGCTGAAACCTTCGTCAGACACGCCAGCGACGTTAGCGGTCGCGGTATTTGGTTCAAAACGTTCTTGGTCAGACCCATGTAGTCAGGTTACTTTCGAATTACAGCTGAGGGATGCTAATTATTCTATGATTCCAGCTAACACAATTGGGTTGATTACAAAGTATAAGTTATCTCCTAGTCAGCTCCCATCGAAAACATGCGACTTCATTCGTTCTATGAATAATACGATGGCAGACAATTTTGACGGTGCTCTGGGAGCACCAGAAGTTTTGATTGGTACTGACTACTTTTAGCAACTTGTTACGGGAGCGGGAGTTTCAACCACCGATGGCCTCTATGTCATACCATCTACGTCAGGGTTTGTTCTCAGTGGAACATATACGATGGGCGGAATGGACGGTGGACTACGAGAGGAGGAAATATCGGTGTTTTGTGCGACCGACCGAGTATCGGACATTGGGCTTCCGCTAGACGGTCTCCGTGAGCCTTTGGGCTGCTCAACTCGAAAGCTTTGTCCTAATCTTGACGAATATTGGCAGGTCGAGAAAATAGGCATACACGATAACCCTATTGAGAATGACGACGTCGCGCTCAACAACAATTCGACAAAACGGTCCGACTAGTGGGTGAAGGGTATCAGGTGCGATTCACGTGGAATGGTAAACAGCACCAATTGTCCACAAATTGGACACTTGCGTTTGGTCGTCTGGGTTCGCTTGCGAAACAGTTACAGAAAGCCATGTTTGTCGTTCGTCAGGAATACGCGAAAGTGATAGAGCAGCAACTGGCCATTGGCATTTTCGAGACTATTCCACCGCGCGAGTACAAGTCAACGAACAACCTAGTACAATATTTGCCACATCATCCAGTTATCCGCGAGGGACATGACACTACGAAAGTAAGAGTTGTGTATGTTGCCTCCGCCAAATGCCGTAAAGTTGTGCCGTCGCTGAATGATTGCTTATATCTCGTGGGCCCGTTATATTGCCTGATCTCTGTTCGGTACTCATCCGTTTTCGATGTCATCGCGTTGCTCTAATCGCCGACATTGAGAAAGCCTTTTTAAAGATAGAACTTCTGCCCTCTGACAGCGATGCCACACGATTTCTATATTTCAACGACCCGAGTAGCTCGGATCCTAATAATTTTGTTGTCCTTGCTTCACACGCGTGTTATTCAGGGCAAGTTGCAGCTCATTTATGGTTGGGCGGTTGTACAACATCAGCTGAAGGATACAAAGCTACGTACGGCCAAAACAATACGAGATAACGTTTACGTAGACAACGTAGTTGCCTGGAGTCAAAAATCTTGCATCCGCTAAGACATTTTACCGTGAAGCGAAGATGTTGTTCGATAACGCTAGTATGAGTCTGAGGGAGTGATGTTCACATTCTGACGACTTGATGAATACACTACCATCTCATGATCATGTGCCGAATCGAGTACCCAACGTGTTGGATTTAAAATGGGACAGTCGAACAGTCATGTTTCAGTTACTAAATAAGTGGACATCTCGAGCAGTTTGCACAACTAAAGGACAAGTATTATGCGCTGTTGCTTCAATATATGATCCTCTCGGTTGGTTCCAACCGTGAACCCAACCTGCAAAGTGGTTCCTCCGAGAGCTATGAAATGCCAGCGTCGGATGTGATGAACCGCTGACTGATGAATTTCAACACCGCTGGAGAACACTTCATGATATAATAGCGCCCATATTTGATATCAAAGTGAGTCGCCTTATGCAACAGCACCCTGACGTTAAAGTCTCCATCGTGGCATTTGCGGACGCCTCTAAAGACACGTACGCGACCAGTCTACCTTCGTTCCATTGATCGCAATGGCGCCAACGGGTCAGCTGAACTAATTTTTGCCAAGCCACGCTTTAGTCCACGTCAACCTGGCACAAAGACTATTTCGTTACCTCGGTTGGAGTTGCTCGGTCTTTCAGTCGTAGCCAAGGCCGCTGATTTCGTTCGTCGCTCGTCGCCTATTCGTATAATCTTACTCTCCTGTTCCTGCTGCGCGTACTCGGATGGTTATGCAGTGACAAAATGTTACCCAATTTCAGCGCAAATCAAGTCAAAACTGTCCTAACTCTCGAAAACACGGAGTTCCAACACGTTGGAACAGCAGACAATCCTGCCGACTTGGCCACCCGCGATATAGATGGTGATTAAATATCCAAACTTTCGATATAGTGGTTGGGACCAGCGTGGTTGGAAACACCTACTACATTGTGGCCCACGGAATCTGTCGTTAAAGTCGTCACGGATGTCGACTTGCGAGAGATTGACAATAAGTTACCGGTGGATACGGTTTACCACACTCTTTTGGCGGAGGAACCCTGCCAGACACAAGAAATCCTTTCAATATTGAGCCAACACGTTTCTCAACATTTCGAAAAATTGTACGTGTCACTGCCTGAAGCTTTAAATCTCTCAAACCTACAGTGTGGAATTTATTGTCACTCCACGTTCACGGACGATATCAATTCCTACAACAAATCTTCAACGAAGTGCCAAACAACTATTTGTTGACGGCATCGGATCTCCGGGCTGCAAGAGATGTTTGGTTTCGGGCGATACAGCGTGTCAACTTTGTTGACTTGATTCGCTGCGTGGAGACGAAAAAGCAACACCACCTGATAACTCAGCCCTATGTTGGGCTCGACCATGTAGGCATGTTGCGATGTTACGGTCGTATGAAGAACGCCAACATTCCTGACGATACCGCACACCCACTTTTGCTCCCGAAAAGAGACCCAGTCACCGACCTCATCATCTTTGATACGCACGAGGGACGAAACGTCGTTTGTAAAATTCTGACTAGGTGTCGTCTATGTCTTTGGCTACGTGGGCCGCCATTTGCCTTACTTAATATGCCACTCTTGCAGCGAGAACGAATCTCTCGGACCTCACCGTTTCAGTATTCCGGAGTGGATTACATGGGACCGATCAACGTTGCCGTTGATGAAATTCCCCAACAAATGTGGGTATGCATATTTACCTGTTTGGCAGTACGAGCAGTTCACCTAGAAGCCGTCACAGACTGTACCGCACAGTGTTTTGTGGATTGTCTGAGTCGGTTCATGTCGCGTCGCGGGTCCCTGACTCAAATTATTACCGATAATGCCCCGCAATTGCGATTGGCCTAAACTATCTTGGATTGAACGTGGCATCAAACAATAACTGACCCATCTGTTCGATCATATCTTGCCGATAAAAACGTCATTTGGAAATTCATTATTGAACTAGCTCCATGGCAAGGTGGAGTTTATGAACTTCTAATTGGAGTAGTGAAAGCGGGGCTCAAAGCGTCTGTGGGACGACGTTTGTTACGGTGGGACCAATTTCACACGTTGCTGAGCGAAGTTGAGGGAATGGTCAACAGTCGTCCCATCCCATAACCTACGTGTACAGTGATATGGAGTCTGGAATAGCATTACGACCCGTTGATTTCTTAGCGGATTTACCGACCGGGTGTGCCGAGATCGATCCGGAAGTAGCGTCGTCGGGTGGCGAGGCTGGTAAGTTGCTGCTTCAATACTGCAAATCCAAGCAACGTCGAGTTCAACAAGTTTCGAAACAATGGTGTGACGATTACCTGCTCAGCCTGCGGGAAGCTAGTCGAGTCTATCATCGCAATGGTCGGAGTGACATCAAAACACACCCTGTAGTCGATGAAATGGTGTTAATAAAGAATCACGACGCGCCACGTGGGGCGTGGAAACTGGGACCCAATAACAAAGCTTATAATAGGTAGAGACGGAGTAGTACGTTCAGCTGAACTTTTCCGCCCGAATGCCAAATTATCAGACGGGCTATCAGCCAGTTGTAGCCTCTCGAGATTCCCCCTGTTCGAGATAAGCGAACCATCGTCGGGACGCCAGATGATTCAGGCGATTTAACCACCAACAATAATGTACAACACCCGTATCAACAACTCACACATGATGACCGCCCAGTGACACTGAATGATTACCAACAACCCACAACCGATGTCAAGCCGAGAACAGCTGATTCACAAACTTCTGAAGCTTCCAACAAAGACGGCTTAGTTGGAAGTGAGAATGTCGTTGATGGCTTCACTGAGGACGAGGCATATCCAAATCGTAACAACACTTTAACCGGTGCAGTCCTCACCGCTGTTCCACGGCTGACCGATATAAGACAACGTGCTCCCAGTCTAATTAATAGCGGCTTACGTCACAATGCATATTCAATGAATTTCAAATGTGTACCAACCGAAATTAATGCAGTAGTTAATTCTATCAATTAACAATCGTTAATTCGACTCACACTAAATGTGGCTAACGATCGTCAATACTTCGTTGAACATTTTGGCCCTCGGAGTGTCGCGAATATTTCGCGATTAATAGATAGCTAAATAGCAAATTAGCATAATTATAATTTGCAGAACGTTTGTAGCTTCACGTTGTATGTAGGAGAGGAGGTGTTTACAATTTTTCATTTTAATTCACGTCACGGTTTTGTACGTCATGGGGCACCGTATCGAGCATCTTTAATTGTCGATATCTATTGCTTCAACTGTTATCGAACGCTTACATCTGAACAGTTGTTATTTTGACCACGTTTGCCATCGTCCTTCGATCGTCACGGTGGATTACCACTCAAAGTCAGGCCTGTACTGCACGGATTAGCATTCCATCGCGTGGGTCACTTAATTAACGCAAATGCTCTCAGATATTTTCAACCACGACGCCGGCGTGTCAATTCATACGAGCGAACGGTAAGCAACGTATATTATTATTCGAAATTTGTGTAGCTGAATTCGACATTTTCACGATAGCTCGGACCAACAGTTTTGGCAGGGTGATAGGTCAGAGCCCCCTCATTTTCTGGGAGGGGGCCGGTTTATAGGCAGCTGCTTATAAACCGACCCCCAGAAATTGGGGGTCCTACCGACCCTCCCACCAAAATAAGCTGGGTGGGTCCGAGCTACCCACCAGAAACTGGGGGGGGGGGGTGAGGCCGAAAACGCCCGTATCATCAAACACGGGTGAAAATGTGAGTGCGTATAAGTGTCATACTGTACCCTAATGCACTCTTGGTTCTTGGTATTATTAACAATTGGCGGAAATTGATGTTTTGTTATTATATGTTTTATTATTATATGCGTTCATCGACGGCAGATAAAAACATTTTTCAGGTTTTATGAAGAGTTTAATACCACCCATTATTATCTGGCCAAAATTAGTTCGCACTTTGGTGTTACCGGAATTGGTAAACTGTAACAGGATTCGGTAAGCATGTGTAATTAAAATTTTGAGTGAAAAGGTGGTTTAAATTTATTTACTAACGTTGATAAAACTTGTACGATTTTACGGTACAATGAAGAGTCAAAATCACATTTTTTGACCAAAATCTTGCATATTATTATGCTGTCAGTTTTAAATTGGAATTGGTTAGAAGGATTAGATTAAAATTTTCAAACTGCAAGTACAGCTTTGAGAGCACGCTTACGTTGAAAATGTTACCATACCACCCGTCCGGTTTTTTAGCATGTGAAAATATCATTTCCATGCAAAAGATATCTTTTTTGCTAATAATGATCACTCAATTTTGCATTAGTTTTAAGCCATAAGTAATATGCGCCCACAATAGTAATATTGTTTGGATAGTTCATTCCACGACGTAATAGTATGATCGGAATCTTCCTTACTTTGATGTTTTTGTCAGTTTAGAAGTAGGGTTTGAACAACATTGTTTTTGGTGTAGAAATTGGCCTGAAATCTATGTTTAGCTGTTATTGCAATAATTGGTCGATTTAGCCAAATAGGTATTGTACATATTGCCTTGACTTTTTGCATCAACACAAATTGAAATTGTGCTCTTAAATATTAATTAATATGTGCTCAGACATACTTGAAATAACTGATCTATTTAGCCAAATAGGTACTGTACATATTGCCTTGACTTTTTGCATTAACACAAATTGAAATTGTGCTCTTAAATATGAATTAATACGTGCTCAGACATACTGTAAATAATTGATTGATTTAGCCAAATAGATATTGTACATGTTGCCTTGACTTTTTGCATCAACACAAACTGAAATTGTGCTCTTAAATATGAATTAATACGTGCTCAGACATACTGTAAATAATTGATTGATTTAGCCAAATAGGTATTGTACATATTGCCTTGACTTTTTGCATTAACACAAATTGAAATTGTGCTCTTAAATATGAATTAATACGTGCTCAGACATACTGTAAATAATTGATTGATTTAGCCAAATAGGTATTGTACATATTGTCTTGACTTTTTGCATTAACACAAATTGAAATTGTGCTCTTAAATATGAATTATTACGTGCTCAGACATACTTTAAATAACTGATCATTGAGCGAAATAGATACTGTACATATTGTCACATTTTGACATTAACACAAATCGAAATTACTCTTCAAAATATGATCAATATGTGTCTACTGCAAAACTGATTTATAGCTCGAAGACGATATGTACAATGCCTTGACTTTTTGATTAACATAACGAAATTGGCTCTAAATATGAATTACAGTATGTGCTGAGCACATACTGTAATATCGTTGATTTAGCCAAATAGATTGCACATATTGCCTCTACTTTGTGCTTAATGCACAAATTGAATGGCTAAATATGTATCAATACGCTATTTGTCTAAATGAAAACAATTGTGATTTAGCCAATATGTCTGAGCACGTATTAATTCATATTTAAGAGCACAATTTCAATTTGTGTTAATGCAAAAAGTCAAGGCAATATGTACAATACCTATTTGGCTAAATCGATCAATTATTTACAGTATGTCTGAGCACGTATTAATTCATATTTAAGAGCACAATTTCAGTTTGTGTTGATGCAAAAAGTCAAGGCAACATGTACAATATCTATTTGGCTAAATCAATCAATTATTTACAGTATGCTGAGCACGTATTAATTCATATTTAAGAGAGCAATTTCAATTTGTGTTAATGCAAAATGTCAAGGCAATATGTACAGTACCTATTTGGCTAAATAGATCAGTTATTTAAAGTATGTCTGAGCACGTAATAATTCATATTTAAGAGCACAATTTCAATTTGTGTTAATGCAAAAAGTCAAGGCAATATGTACAATACCTATTTGGCTAAATCAATCAATTATTTACAGTATGTCTGAGCACGTATTAATTCATATTTAAGAGCACAAATTCAATTTGTGTTAATGCAAAAAGTCAAGGCAATATGTACAATACCTATTTGGCTAAATCGATCAATTATTTACAGTATGTCTGAGCACGTATTAATTCATATTTAAGAGCACAATTTCAGTTTGTGTTGATGCAAAAAGTCAAGGCAACATGTACAATATCTATTTGGCTAAATCAATCAATTATTTACAGTATGTCTGAGCACGTATTAATTCATATTTAAGAGCACAATTTCAATTTGTGTTAATGCAAAAAGTCAAGGCAATATGTACAGTACCTATTTGGCTAAATAGATCAGTTATTTCAAGTATGTCTGAGACACATATTAATTAATATTTAAGAACACAATTTCAATTTGTGTTGATGCAAAAAGTCAAGGCAATATGTACAATACCTATTTGGCTAAATCGACCAATTATTGCAATAACAGCTAAACATAGATTTCAGGCCAATTTCTCAGACCAAAAACAATGTTGTTCAAACCCTACTTCTAAACTGACAAAAACATCAAAGTAAGGAAGATTCCGATCATACTATTACGTCGTGGAATGAACTATCCAAACAATATTACTATTGTGGGCGCATATTACTTATGGCTTAAAACTAATGCAAAATTGAGTGATCATTATTAGCAAAAAAGATATCTTTTGCATGGAAATGATATTTTCACATGCTAAAAAACCGGACGGGTGGTATGGTAACATTTTCAACGTAAGCGTGCTCTCAAAGCTGTACTTGCAGTTTGAAAATTTTAATTAATACCTTCTAACCAATTCCAATTTAAAACTGACAGCATAATAATATGCAAGATTTTGGTCAAAAAATGTGATTTTGACTCTTCATTGTACCGTAAAATCGTACAAGTTTTATCAACGTTAGTAAATAAATTTAAACCATTCACTCAAAATTTTAATTACACATGCTTACCGATACCTGTTACAAGTTTTACCAATTCCGGTAACACCAAAGTGCGAACTAATTTTGGCCAGATAATAATCGGTGGTATTAAACTGTTCATCAAATTTCTTGAAAAATGTTTTTATCTGCCGTCGATGAACGCATATAATAATAAAACATATAATAACAAAACATCAATTTCCGCCAATTGTTAATAATACCAAGAACCAAGAGTGCATTAGGGTACAGTATGACACTTATACGCACTCACATTTTCACCCGTGTTTGATGATACGGGCGTTTTCGGCCTCACCCCCCGTTTCTGGTGGGTAGCTAGGACCCACCCAGCTTATTTGTTGGGAGGGTCTGTATGACCCACAATTTCTGTGGGTCGGTTTATAAGCAGCTGCCTATAAACCGGCCCCCTCCCAGAAAATGAGTGGGCTCTGACCTATCACCCTGCCTAAACTGTTGTTCCGAGCTATAGTGAAAATGTCGAATTCAGCTACACAAATTTCGAATAATAATATACGTTGCTTACCGTTCGCTCGTATGAATTGACACGCCGGCGTCGTGGTTGAAAATATCTGAGAGCATTTGCGTTAATTAAGTGACCCACGCCGATGGAATGCTAATCCGTGCAGTACAGGCCTGACTTTGAGTGGTAATCCACCGTGACGATCGAAGGACGATGGCAAACGTGGTCAAAATAACAACTGTTCAGATGTAAGCGCTCAATAACAGTTGAAGCAATAGATATCGACAATTAAAGATGCTCAATCATGCCTCATGACGTACAAAACCGTGACGTGAATTAAAATGAAAAATTGTAAACACCTCCTCTCCTGCATACAACGTGAAGCTACAAACGTTCTGCAAATTATAATTATGCTAATTTGCTGTTTAGCTATCTATTAATCGCGAAATATTCGCGACACTCCGAGGGCCAAAATGTTCAACGAAGTATTGACGATCGTTAGCCACATTTAGTGTGAGTCGAATTAACGATTGTTAATTGATAGAATTAACTACTGCATTAATTTCGGTTGGTACACATTTGAAATTCATTGAATATGCATTGTGACGTAAGCCGCTATTAATTAGACTGGGAGCACGTTGTCTTATATCGGTCAGCCGTGGAACAGCGGTGAGGACTGCACCGGTTAAAGTGTTGTTACGATTTGGATATGCCTCGTCCTCAGTGAAGCCATCAACGACATTCTCACTTCCAACTAAGCCGTCTTTGTTGGAAGCTTCAGAACTTTGTGAATCAGCTGTTCTCGGCTTGACATCGGTTGTGGGTTGTTGGTAATCATTCAGTGTCACTGGGCGGTCATCATGTGTGAGTTGTTGATACGGGTGTTGTACATTATTGTTGGTGGTTAAATCGCCTAGAATCATCTGGCATACCGACGATGGTTCGCTTATCTCGAACAGGGGGAATCTCGAGAGGCTACAACTGGCTGATAGCCCGTCTGATAATTTGGCATTCGGGCGGAAAAGTTCAGCTGAACGTACTACTCCGTCTCTACCGATTATAAGCTTTGTTATTGGGTCCCAGTTTCCACGCCCCACGTGGCGCGTCGTGATTCTTTATTAACACCATTTCATCGACTACAGGGTGTGTTTTGATGTCACTCCGACCATTGCAATAATAGACTCGACTAGCTTCCCGCAGGCTAAGCGCAGGTAATCGTCACACCATTGTTTCGAAACTTGTTGAACTCGACGTTGCTTGGATTTGCAGTATTGAAGCAGCAACTTACCAGCCTCGCCACCCGACGACGCTACTTCCGGATCGATCTCGGCACACCCGGTCGGTAAATCCGCTAAGAAATCAACGGGTCGTCATGCTATTCCAGACTCCATATCACTGTACACGTAGGTTATGGATCGGGACGACTGTTGACCATTTCCTCATTTTCGCTCAGCAACGTGTGAAATTGGTCCCACCGTAACAAACGTCGTCCCACAGACGCTTGAGCCCCCGCTTTCACTACTCCAATATAGAAGTTCATAAACTCCACCTTGCCATGGAGCTAGTTCAATAATGAATTTACAAATGACGTTTTTATCGGCAATATATGAATAGAACAAATGGGTCAGTTATTGTTTAGTGCCACGTTCAATCCAAGATAGTTTAGGCCAATCGCAATTGCGGGGCATTATCGGTAATAATTTGAGATGCAGGGACCCGCGACGCGACATAAACCGACTCAGACAATCCACAAAACACTGTGCGGTACAGTCTGTGACGGCTTCTAGGTGAACTGCTCGTACTGCCAAACAGGTAAATATGCATACCCACATTTGTTGAGGAATTCATAAACAGCAACATTGATCGGTCCCATGTAATCCACTCCGGAATACTGAAACGGTGAGGTCCGAGAGATTCGTTCTCGCTGCAAGAGTGGCATATTAAGTAAGGCAAATGGCGGCCCACGTAGCCAAAGACATAGACGACACCTAGTCAGAATTTTACAAACGACGTTTCGTCCCTCGTGCGTATCAAAGATGATGAGGTCGGTGACTGGGTCTCTTTTCGGGAGCAAAAGTGGGTGTGCGGTATCGTCAGGAATGTTGGCGTTCTTCATACGACCGTAACATCGCAACATGCCTACATGGTCGAGCCCAACATAGGGCTGAGTTATCAGGTGGTGTTGCTTTTTCGTCTCCACGCAGCGAATCAAGTCAACAAAGTTGACACGCTGTATCGCCCGAAACCAAACATCTCTTGCAGCCCGGAGATCCGATGCCGTCAACAAATAGTTGTTTGGCACTTCGTTGAAGATTTGTTGTAGGAATTGATATCGTCCGTGAACGTGGAGTGACAATAAATTCCACACTGTAGGTTTGAGAGATTTAAAGCTTCAGGCAGTGACACGTACAATTTTTCGAAATGTTGAGAAACGTGTTGGCTCAATATTGAAAGGATTTCTTGTGTCTGGCAGGGTTCCTCCGCCAAAAGAGTGTGGTAAACCGTATCCACCGATAACTTATTGTCAATCTCTCGCAAGTCGACATCCGTGACGACTTTAACGAACAGATTCCGTGGGCCACAATGTAGTAGGTGTTTCCAACCACGCTGGTCCCAACCACTATATCGAAAGTTTGGATATTTAATCACCATCTATATCGCGGGTGGCCAAGTCGGCAGGATTATCTGCTGTTCCAACGTGTTGGAACTGCCGTGTTTTCGAGAGTTAGGACAGTTTTGACTTGATTTGCGCTGAAATTGGGTAACATTTTGTCACTGCATAACCATCCGAGTACAGCGCAGCTAGGGCCAGGAGAGTAAAATTATTCAAATAGGCGACGAGCGGACGAACGAAATCAGCGGCCTTGGCTACGACTGAAAGACCGAGCAACTCCAACCGAGGTAACGAAATAGTCTTTGTGCCAGGTTGACGTGGACTAAAGCGTGGCTTGGCAAAAATTAGATTCAGCTGACCCATTGGCGCCATTGCGATCAATGGAACGAAGGTAGACTGGTCGCATACGTGCTTAGGAGGGCGTCCGCAAATGCCACGATGGAGACTTTACCGTTAGGGTGCTGTTGCATAAGGCGGTTCACTTTGATATCAAATATGGGCGCTATTATATCATGAAGTGTTCTCCAGCGGTGTTGAAATTCATCAGTCAGCGGTTCATGACATCCGACGCTGGCATTTCATAGTTCTCGGAGGAACCACTTTGCAGGTTGGGTTCACGGTTGGAACCAAACCGAGAGGATCATATATTGAAGACAACAGCGCATAATACTTGTCCTTTAGTTGTGCAAACTGCTCGAGATGTCCACTTATTTAGTAACTGAAACATGACTGTTCAACTATTTCCCATTTTTAATCCAACACGTTAGGTACTCGATTCGGCACATGATCATAGAGATGAGTATTGTGTTGATCAAGTGGTCAGAATGTGAACATCACTCCGTCAGACTCATACTAGCGTTATCGAACATCTTCGCTTCACGGTAAAATGTCTTAGCGGATGCAAGATTTTTGACTCCAGGCAACTACGTTGTCTACGTAAACGTTATCTCGTATTGTTTTGGCCGTACGTAGCTTTGTATCCTTCAGCTGATGTTGTACAACCGCCCCAAACCATAAATGAGCTGCAACTTGCACTGAATAACACGCGTGTGAAGCAAGGACAACAAAATTATTAGGATCCGAGCTACTCGGGTCGTTGAAATATAGAAATCGTGTGGCATCGCTGTCAGAGGGCAGAAGTTCTATCTTTAAAAAGGCTTTCTCAATGTCGGCGATTAGAGCAACGCGATGACATCGAAAACGGATGAGTACCGAACAGAGATCAGGCAATATAACGGGCCCACGGATATAGCAATCATTAGCGACGGCACAACTTTACGGCATTTGGCGGAGGCAACATCACCGACTCTTTCTTCGTAGTGTCATGTCCCTCGCGGATAACTGGATGATGTGGCAAATATTGTACTAGGTTGTTCGTTGACTTGTACTCGCGCGGTGGAATGGTCTACGAAAATGCCAATGGCCAGTTGCTGCTCTATCACTTTCGCGTATTCCTGACGAACGACAAACATGGCTTTCTGTAACTGTTTCGCAAGCGAACCCAGACGACCAAACGCAAGTGTCCAATTTGTGGACAATTGGTGCTTTTTACCATTCCACGTGAATCGCACCTGATACCCTTCACCCACTAGTCGGACCGTTTTGTCGATATTTTTGTTGAGCGCCGACGTCGTAATTCTCAATAGGGTTATCGTGTATGCCTATTTTCTTGACCTGCCAATATTCGTCAAGATTAGGACGAAGCTTTCGAGTTGAGCAGCCCAAAGGCTCACGGAGACCGTCTAGCGGAAGCCCAATGTCCGATACTCGGTCGGTCACACAAACGCCGATATTTCCTCCTCTTCGTAGTCCACCGTCCATTCCGCCCATCAGTATATGTTCCACTGAGAACAAACCCTGACGTAGATGGTATGACATAGAGGCCATCGGTGGTTGAAACTCCCGCTCCCGTAACAAGTTGCTAAAAGTAGTCAGTACCAATCAAAAAAACCCCTGCGTGCTTTTACCCCCAGGAGCGCCATAAAAATTGTCTGCCATCGTATTATTCATAGAACGAATGAAGTCGCATGTTTTCAAATAGGAAGCTGACTAGGAGATAACTTATACTTTGTAATCAACCCCAATTGTGTTAGCTGGAATCATAGAAAAATAGTAGCAGTACCTTCAGCTGTAATTCGAAAGTAACCTGACTACTAAGTGGGTCTAAACCAAGAACGTTTTGAACCAAATACCGCGACCGCTAACGTCGCTGGCGTGTCTGACGAAGGTTTCAGCTTCAGCTAATCAACCCAGCTTTTGTTAGTAAAAGTTTACAATGACTAACAAAATCAAGAGCAAATCAAATACGTTTCCTGTTTCCCGTAGTAGGGTACCGAATATCAGTTACAGCCGTGGATTACAAAGAAGAGCGTTCGTCCGTACAAAGCAACCAAAACGAAGCTTCAAACTGTGAGTTGATGATGAAATATACCTAATAAAAGCTGTCGGTAACAAAAAGAACATTCGTCCGTCCAAAGCAACAAAAAACGAAGCTTCAACAGTAGTTGATGATGAAATATCCTAATACAAGCCGTCGATAACAAAAAAATTTGTCCGTACAAAGCGACGAAAAACGAAGCTACAACAGTAGTTGATGATGAAATATGACTATCATCCGTCGCAATACACGCACTGCCAATATACCGCTGTCTATATCGGCCTACTGCTCCCTGAAAATATTCCCGGCAAAGCAGCAGTGGGATCATTTTCCCGCGGCCCCACATCGTAGACGCTGCGGCCCAGTCTGACATTGTTTCGTCGAGTGACTCGTAGCTAAACATTGCAAACATTCGTCCCAAGTCGATAAACCGTTTTCGTCGCTTTGAAAGCGTTTTGTACTGCTTGCACTCGGCATTGAAGTGTGCACCATCACACAAATAGCACGGTCGAGGTGGCTGGTGTAATTTCTTTATTGGCAGTCTTATATACTGTGTTTATTGATGACGTCTGCCTGTCACTGCTTTCTCATGGTGTTATAACTTTTCGGTTGTTGTAAAGTGTGCTCGCGTATTCCATTAGGCGATTAGATGACTGGCTAGACGAGGTCCCGTTCCTATGAAAGCCCTCCAAGTCGTGAAGTATACCGTTCAAATTGCGTGTTTATGTAATATAATCCCGGAGAAAGGTCCGCTGCCAGGCGCTAAATACTAAAAATGCATTCCAACATTTTTGCGTCGAGTCACATCGCTCAAGACGTCGTTCGGGTATTTGCTCATTGACGTCCATCACGAGTGATCTGTCAATTTCACCCTCAATCTTCGGGTATCAACGGAAGATTTTTTGAAGTAATTCAAATGTTTTTTGTAAGTCGGCTACGTTCTCAGAAGCCATTCGGAAGAGCGCTTTGGCTATACAAACATCCCATGACCTGATCTTTGGAACTGTCAAATACGTTGCTTTAGAATACTTCGGGCGCTTTGGTAACTGCTGTATATAATTTCTATTTTGGTCAACAGCACTCAATCAATGAGTCAACTGCCGCGCAACTGACCTCGTAGGTATGTTAACTTTTCGACGCCAGATAAAGCACTGCTATCAATGTTTGTTTTAAAAATTGTACCAAGAATTGGTGCCATAATAAGCAGTCGCCAGGAAATTCGGTTAGTATTAATTTTGGTAGCTTAACGGTTCTATATCGCGGTGTCTGTCCATCACCCCCATGCACGGGCATTCGGTGGGGAGTGACCTGCGCTGTGGCGTTAACTTACTGGAGGTGTCTGGCTGACCGGTGGCAACTCCGACTCCAATCGCGCAACGGCCAACTTTAGCAGCCCCTTTAGCTGTTCCTTGCCATCATCCATGACCGTCAAAAAATTGACATCACCAAACGTGTATTGTCGGTTGACTTCTTCTTCATCGTCAACGTTATCGTCGGACAACACTTCTGCTAGCGCTTGCCATTTGTGATTTTATTCTTCGATGTTGGTTACTGATAATTTAATTTTGGCGCGAAGAACTTCAATTTGGTCGATCAGCGCTCTGCGTCCATCGGTATCGCTAGTACTGATGGTGTTAGCTAGGGAGATCAATTGGTTGCTGTCGACAAGCAGACATTCCAGCCGTGTTCACCTTGGACCGAATGATTGTCTGATTAGGCTTAACTTCGATCTGCTTTTCGGAGGCATCCTGCTGGTTGCACCACGTTTCTTGTCAGTGAAAATGTCGAATTCAGCTACACAAATTTCGAATAATAATATACGTTGCTTATCGTTCGCTCGTATCAATTGACACACCGGCGTTGTCGTTGAAAATCTCTGAGAAGCAGTTGCGTTAATTGAGTGACCCAAGCGATGGAATGGTAATCCGTGCAGTACAGGTCTGGCTGTCAGTAGGAAGGCAGTGCCGTGAACAAGATCGAGGAGATGATGGAAAACGCGGTCAAAATAAATAACTGGTCAGATGTAAGCGTTCGATAACAGTTGAAGCAATAGATATCGACAATTGAAGACACTCGATACGCTGCCCCGTGACGTACAAAACCGACACGTGAATTAAAATGAAAACTCGTAAACACCTATTCTCCTACGTACAACGTGAAGCTACAAAACGTTCCCACTTACCTTTATTATGCAAATTTCCCAATTAGCTATCTATTAATCGCGAAGTATTCGCGACACGATTTTTTTTTTTGGGCTCTGGGGGGTGGGGCATCTCGACTAACCCATAAACTGAGGGGCGGACCGAAATCGCCCGTATCATCAAACACGGGCTAAAATCCAAGTGCAGTAAAGTCTTATACACTTCCCTAATGCATTCTTGATAGTCCTAACAACAAACGTTTTTTGCAGTAAAAAGGTGTGTTTTGAGCAAGCAAAAGGATGATTTAACTTACGCCAAAAATAGAATATGTATCGGTATTTGTCGATTAATGATAAAAATCGTATTTGTTTGATTTTCATTGATTAATGTCTGTCTTCTGCGAACAAGATCGCCTCACAACCATAGCAGTTGTTTAGCTGAAATGAAGTTCAGCATGCGTTTTGAAAGTTGCTAAACTTATTCAATAATACTAAAAAATCGTATAGTAGATGAAAGTGAATAAAATTTACCTGTTCATATTTTCTTATTGTAGTAATAATATCAAAGAATTTTGAACACCCGTCTGTTGTAGTACATATTTACTTTAGCATTATTCTGTTTATATTTCACAAAACATGGTTTATTTTTGGCGCAAAATCGAAGGTATCTAACAATTCAAATAAATTGTGAGAAAACAATTATACTAGAATTTGTTACAATTAGCAGGTTCATACCTCAGTAATGCGTGTGTAAGCTTAAGGTGACCCCGTCAAACATACTATTCTGTCATTACCGATATCGAATCACAAACCCATGTTACGGAAAACAGATTATATAATTTCATTCGGTTTTTCGCTAACCGAAAACTGACAAAATCAAATTTAAGTGCCCCAAATTAGACCTTGTGTTCGAAAACACAATTTTAGCAACTTCAGTTGCAGCAATTATCTTCCCTAATGTATTATCATTTAAATTTGGATTATACAGTGTTCGCGCCGACAAATCTAATACAAAAGTGACGTCACAACAAAATAGACAAATTTTCGTTCTTAAACATTTTTATTTTAGTTTTTACTTGAATTTTCGCGGAACACAAAATGGTTAGATTTAAATCGCGAGCGCTGGGTTCGCGAACAGTTTTACGCCGAATTTAAATTGACGAAAAAGCGTTTGGTGACGAATTTTATCCAAAAATACCAAAATAGGATGGTTGTAAGGGTCATTTTAAGTTTACTCGCGCATAATGCACCATCACAGATAAAATGTGTGCACATACTAGACATTGTCAACATATACACATATACGATTATAAAAAAAACAGTACATTCGACAGTATGTTACAACATTCGTGAGTTGTTACGCAAGTCGGATTCTTTGTAACAACTTTAGTAACTTGTTACGTATACGCATTTATATGTAACAACATTTGCTAAAGTTGTTACGTTCTTCTCATTTGTTTACGCTCGAATGTTGTTATGTGCATTTGCAAGTTTATACCAGCATGCGAATATTGTTACGAACGGTCGTGACTGTAACAGTTTATACAAATGAAGTGCGAAAACATCATACAGAGTCACCGTTAAATTATACGACTCTTCAACCTACATGACTCAACGTGATTCTACATTTTTACACCCAATCGCTAGATTTATTCTGCGTCGCATCACTAGCAATATCATTTCTCATTTCCACGCATGTTCTGCGGTATTTAATCATAGCTATTTTATTTCCAAATTCCATCACTTTATCCGACGTCTCTACGGCTGCCAACCGATTCCTAATGGAAAAAATGTGGTGCTCTGCCCATTGAATTAAGACATTTCTGCGTGCCTTCAGTGTGCGGCGAGGGAGGAATAGTTGTGGGTTACGAACCCTTCGGGTCTATGGTCAGAACGCTTTGTAAATCAGAAGGCCGCCGACTAAACTATGTACAAATCGCTCAAAACATGTTAACTTGTCGTTAAAATGTTTACGAGCTATTCCCGTGTTATGAATGATAACACAAAATCTCACATGTGTTTTGAAGTAAAAATGGAAAATTGTATTTTGACTCTGGTATATTGACCGTACATGCATGTTACTGGGTATATCCATTAATAACATAGTCTAAGGTGACAGAGATTTTAAAAATCTGACCGGGGACAGCTCATGTTGTGCCTCGTGAATCTGTTATAAAGCAATGTTGGTAGAGTGGTATTGACAACTCCCACCAAACAGCTATCTGAGTCGGGTTCCGATTAAGTTTTTATATCGTGAACTGATTTGTCGAATGAATAACTCAGGTAAAAATTGCATCAGGCAAAGATAAACGCGTCGTGAAATTATACTGTATTGTTTTTCATTATCCAAATCGTTAGCCATAG